>MU172276.1:220090-250678 GCA_016695485.1 Suillus hirtellus | reverse complement strand
AAGTCAGGCAAGTCAGGCAAGTCAGGCAAGTCAGGCAAGTCAGGCAAGTCAGGCAAGTCAGGCAAGTCAGGCAAGTCAGGCAAGTTGTCATATCCTATATTCCAGACCTACATCCAATAATATTCCCATGCCTCATCCGGACCTTCGGATGTCCTATCCATGTCCCCAGTCCTCTATTCATCTGGATCCCTGCACCTCTGCACATCCACATCTGCACACCCATGTCCAGATCCCTTGTCCTTCACAGCTAGCCTGCATCACTCATCCTTGTTCCATCACCCTAATGTCACATCCTATATATCCACGCATTTTGTCCGGTCCATATCTGATCCGGTCCGATCCAATGTATAGATCTGTTTCCTATCCAATATATGATAAGCTTCATAATCCATTTCCTGTGCATATAATGTTTACACAGCCTATCCAGTATTCCTTGTTTCCATTACCTCGGTTATACTATTACCGGTATGCTTACTGATCCATTTACCTATGTTCATTTCTGACTCGCGTTTGTTAACCTTTGCATATGCTTCATACATAGCCTTGGACTCTGCTTATTGATCCTTCTGTTATTTCTCTTAGTATATAAACTTGTGTATATGTCTTGTAGTACCTCAGTCTGAATATCATATTAGTCCTCGCACTAGATCTCAGTCTAAGTCTTCATATCAAGTCTAGTCTTCCAACTTAGTCAGTATCTACCTCAGGCCTAGGGAGGAATTCCCTAGGCTGGAGTTCTGATCCTCTGATCCTCCACTCATCCACTTATCCACTTATCCACCCATCCAATCCTCCAAAGTTTCCAGAAGTCTATCCAGATCTTTCCTGTGGTCCTCCAGACCTATCCTGCTTCAGACTTTGTCCTTGCAGCCATTCCTCTGTTTGCTTCTACTCAGGACTTGTCCTGAGTAGCCATTACACATATCCATATTAGGACACAACCTCATCATAATTTCTGGAAGTTCCTCCGGAACTTTCCCGCACTCATCTGGAAGTTACTTGCACCCATCCAGAAAGTCCTTCCGAAGTTTCCTGCGCCTTCAGATGTCCTTCAGACATCTTTGGATGCCTTCAGACTTTCTTTGGACACCAATCTGAAATTAAGGGCACATACTTGGATAAGGGGTGCAGCGCACAAGCTGAAGCCAAGCCCCTCAGAATCAGTCCTACCCCTTGTGCATGGTCTTAACACAAGTCAGGCAAGTCAGTCTTGGTAATGCCACATGAATTAAATATGCAGATGTCTTATTTATATGAACAGCATTTAATTTCCATGGTATTTTATTAATGTCAATATTATGATGGCATATTTGTCTTACATACTAGTGCAAGTGCAAGTAGGCTGGGGGCCAAACCCAGTCTCTGTTTGATAACATTGCAGATTTATTATTTGATTTATATTAAGGTAATACTAAAAAGACAAAAAAAATGTCGTGATAAATGAAGTTCACTACTAGTTATATTGCCTGAACCTCTTCCTGCTACCACCCTCATCCACACTGCTGCTGATTCTAAGATTGTCATCCCAATACAAATCAAGTGTCCTCTTGGATGATGATGCACTCCTCAATGATGTGTTTGCAACAGTGTGAGAAGGTAGCTGGGCCGGCAGGGGACGCGCCTTCACAAAATGACTTTTTGCAAGAGCATCAGCAGTCTAATTACCCATGAGATGCACAATTGCATCAAAACCTCCATATTGGCCTCTGGATTTTATGAGATGCACCACCTCAGCATGTCTTTCAAGGATTTCAGATGGAGATAGGGCTCATATGTCCCACCCCCATTTGGCAGAATAAAGAGTGCAAATTGCTACTGGCTCTGCTACCCCCAATCAACATAGGGATAAAATCATTATTCCTTTAGCAGCTATGTATTTTGTTAGTCCAAATATTAAAGTCGCAAGAACATTTTTGAGCTGCTTACAATGCTTGGTAAGCCACTCCTTAATCTCAGTTCCACTTTGAACTCTCTGAGAGATAGGCGATCCTGGGTCACTCATGGCTATGATGAAAGTAGACATCATAGTAATAAATGGCTCTTGAGAAGTGGCACAGAGAGACACCCACTCCTGCCCTCTGATATATGCAGAGAGTTCATTGAGCTGCTTTGGAACTTGTCCCTTGACAATTGTAGGGGCAAAAATATTGGGTGTTAAACCAGCGAATGCGATTGCAACAATGACAGCCAGTTGATGCAAAGGAATGGTGGGATTGAATGCATTTTGAATGTAGTTGTAGGTGTCAGCAACATATTGTGAACAGGTGGCCAGTGAAGCAGTATTCTTATCCCACTCCACAGGAAGGATGGTCTTATGAAGAATGGAAGAAAATTTGTTGAGATGAACACTAAGAGCATTCCAGTCACCTCTAGTGTCGCTAAGCTCCATTGCTTCTGAGGATTGCAAGGCGGCCATGTGAAGTGACTCCTGCCAGGTGAGAAAAGATGCCGAAGGCTTGGTTAGAGGTCTTTCAGCTGCACCAAGATTGAGCCAGACATCATGGACAACTACAGATGAAGGCACTCCATTTCGTCCTGTAGGAGGAATACACCATGGGACATGATTGACCTTGAGCACATTGCTTGCGTAGGTTATGGCCTGGGAGACCCAAGCATTGGTTTGATTGCCTGTAATGCAGGCTTTTGCAGCACAATCTTCCATTTCATCTATAGCTACCTACATAACTGCAAGGAAGTTTCCTCCAGTAATGAAAGGGGGCCAGCAGCAAGAATTCTGTGTGTTGCACTAAGCAATGATAAGATCTACCAGGTATGATAACAGTTTGTGACCAAGATGTGACTCCGCAAGCTCCAATTTTGCATTTTCTCTGTCAGTGTCGATGATGGCCCTAAGAAGATAAGGAAATATGTTGGCAGAATATGACAGAGGAAAATCTTTATCAAGCCAACGACTGAGAGCTGTGTGGCAATCCTTTGCCAAACATTGTGCAGGATGGTCACCACCATTTAGAATGGGCCTCAACTCCTTTAGCACCCTCTCTTCTACCAGGCATTTTATGTCCTTGAAATATACCCTTATTTCTATCTCTGCAGCATAGCATGCAATTTGCATTGACAGGTCAGGTATATCAGAGTATACATTATCTGAAAAATTCTTGATGGCATGATAGATTGTGAAGCAAGCTTCATAAGCCTGATAGTGAGGCACATCATTATCATAAAGTTTAATGATTATTGTGTATAACTGACCTCATAGTGATCCTTTCTGTATGTGAACTCTTGTGACCAACAAGATGATGTTAGTAGTCAGCATGTCTGCTGATCAACCAGCCATCTGTTATGTTTGACAGTCACGATGGCAGTAATAAGTGATCCTTTGGGAATACAATCATCTGATATGTATGGTAGACCATCATTGATCAGGCCTAAGGAAATCCATGCACAATCCATCAGCTGCCTGCACAAAACCTGGGCGTTTCCAGTGTGAGCATAATTGAGGGCGCATTCCAGCATAGACACAACTTCAATGACACAAGGGTCTAACACTGCATTTGCCTCGATGGAATTTCAGTGAGAATCCCATAGCACATCAATTAATGCTGTCAGAGGATATGTAGCCCATGAAAACAAAGAAGGGATTTGCTAGAGCAAAGAGGTGTAAGTGAGACTAACACAGGACAAATGGACACTTACATCTGGTTTAAAAACTACCATAGTATCTTTGATTGGTTGTAATACTGTAGGATGACTCCAGACTTTTAGAAGAGGGGTTATGATGTGCTCATATATCACTCTATATATGATTCAGCTGTTGGCCAACTGTACTAACATGTGCACTCATACCTTCCATTTTGTCTGTCATTTGACAGCTAGTGTACATCAAGAGTATATGTATCTTCAAACCACAGAGCCTGTGGCTGGTCATTGCCAGAAACTTTGTCACCAAATCATTCATGAGGAAGGCCAGCATTGCACTGTTCCAGCTGACGTTGCCAGCAATGCTGGCCAGTAATTTTCCTTGTGGTAGTTCCAGCCATTGTAGTAGATATCATTCCCAGTTGGCCAGGGTGAAACTTGGCCTCATCTCAAACTCTGTGGGAGAGCTCATTATACACCTGGCACTTGATACCATGCAATATAGAGGAGCCCAGATGTGCAGGATTATCTTCGTCATCAAGACCAGAAGTGTCTCCAGCAAGGGAATCATCCTCATTGGCATCATCATCTTGAAGATGAGGGCACATGGCGTTGTTGATGAGGGCAAAATGTCTACTGAAGCTGGTCATGAGGCCATGAGATTGTATGTTACTGAGATCCTTAGTAAAGGCCACAGGATATACATAGAATAGTACATGATTTCAGGTACTTTCATTGTTGTCCTCAGAGGAAAACAGCTCATGCACAAAGCAAAGGTTCAATAGTGCACCACAGTTGCTGAATAGAGCAGGAATGCACCATGGAACTCTTAATCCCTCTTCAGAGTAAACATTGATTTTGAAGCCATTGTTGTCAAATAGTGGCAGGTTGTGGAGGTCCACCTCCTCTTGGGCTTCATCCATATTAGGTTTGTTGTAGAGTGCCTCATGTGCATCGAGGATGTTATCCATTTGCACATTGCGCCACTCTGCCACATCTAGATAGCTGCAATAATTTATTACTATTGAGGTACTGCTTGTGAATGACTAATTACGCACCTGATGTGAGTTGCTAACAAGAATGTAAACTGCCTTATATGCTGTAGTTCCTATCATTATCCCAATTTGTGCCCTCAACATCAAATGCTCCATTGATGTGGATTGGTTGGTTTTGACCATGTCTAATAGTTACACCAACAGGGAAATTATTTTGGAGAAAGCCATCCTGTTTCCATGCAATGGGTGCACTGTCCACCCAGTCCTGCCACTTTGTATGAAATATTCTGTGTAGATTCTTTACATCTACCAGACAGAATTATGTGCCTGTTGTTATCTCCATCATATCCTCTTTTGGAGTTTTAGCATCTTTGTTTCTGAAGGATGGGTTGATTTTGACTTACAATATCTCTGTGGATGCCTTGATGTTAGCATAAGTGAGCGGTACAGGATAATGTTCAATGCAGTGAATGTCTTGTAGACACATATCCTCCAAAGCAAAGGCAATAAACATAATCAACATCAAGGCATGTTGTTGCAAGAGGGTAGTTGTTGGCACATCAATAATTGGACATTGTTCCCTTCCATTTGCTAGGTGATCATACTGAGAAAATGTATTTGGAACCATGGCTAGCCAGAGATGTTCCTGCAGCCATGTACCAATATACATCATGTGGCCAAGAGGATTAAATGGAAGGCATGCAATGGTGCTGTCTGGCCATAAGCAATAGGTATTGGTAAGGTTGAGTATTACCTGCCAATTATAGTCAGCAATTATATTGGGCAAGGCCGCATCTAGTCCTCTGTGAGAGCCAATGTATAGAGTGTGATCGATGAAGTGTGGTCCAACTCTTGGAATAACATTGGGACTATCTTGTTGCACTAGGTGCTCATCGTCAACTATGAGCCTCCAACGATGTCGCAGCATAACTATGGCCCCCAGGACGTCTTTCTTTTTGTACAAGTTAGAAAGCTTGGACAGGGTAACTGTGTAGATGGGGGTGTTATTGAACTTTGCAATATATTGACGGGTAGAATCGCTCTGCTGCTGATAGAGTGCTACCTGCACCTCTTCCTAGTGATGTCCATCTGTAGTTGCAAGCTGCTTGGGGAGCTCAGTGACATCAAATGAAATGTTGTTGGGTTGTTGGTCGGGATCAATATCGTGTTGACTAACTGGAGTGTAGTCATTGTTTTCCCTAGAAAAAAACCTATCTGAGTCAGTGCTCATAGTGCAGAAAGCACCACTTACATGTCATCATCACTCATGATGTTCACATCTGAGTCCATATCAAGTTCTGCCATGAGAGCACTTATACTGTTTGGCAGGTCTGAAATGATTCATATGAATGAGCAACTTCAAGGATCCGGCAACAGCAAAATTATCTCACAAAACTCAAGCTATTTTGGGCATCTTGTTTTTTTATAAAACAGTTTTCAAATTTGTACAAGTGAGAAACCATGGACTACCGTAGGGGAGCTACTGAGTATGAATTTGACAATTTTATACAAGTTTACTAGGTACCCAATAGCTCAAATCAACTGAAAAATACATAATGATAGAACGGAAGTTGAAGAGCATGAAAGGAAAGAAGTCGTGTCATGGATGTCATGGATGTTTGCAGAGATACTGCATTCTTACATAATTCAATCAAGTTCGTCATTGGTCAGGCAAGTGAACATCAGGAAATTCATCCATACATCCATACACATATCTGTACCATCTATTAGAGAGATTATAAATTATATAGCTTTGTAAATGGTCTAAGCACATCAGGGATGTCGTGGATGTTTGCAGAAATGCAACAACCTGTATTACATAATCACTTCAAGTGAGTCACAGGTCAGGCAAGTGAATGTCAGAAAAAGTCGTCCATCCACACCAGAATTCATCGAAAATTTCATGAATGATATGAATTTGTAGATAGACATAGGCAAATTGAAGTTCTCTCTATTGATGATC
Organism: Suillus hirtellus; assembly: GCA_016695485.1. Taxonomy (NCBI): domain Eukaryota; kingdom Fungi; phylum Basidiomycota; class Agaricomycetes; order Boletales; family Suillaceae; genus Suillus; species Suillus hirtellus. The sequence continues at coordinate 244,123 of MU172276.1, read as the reverse complement.
TCTCCTAGGTCCATTACTGAGACTCTACTGCAAGAATCAGAGAACCAAAGAAAGGTAGCAGGAGAGGTGAGACATAGAGATGGCACAGTAGAATGAGATTGATGAAAACACCTGCAGCTGTGAAAGAACTGGCAGATTTAGTGCCAGGACTTGAATGCGAGGGGTGTGTGGACTTTGAAAAACAGAACTGGAGGAAGAAACCGAAATGCAAGCAATTTGTTGTTGACTCATCTGATAGCACAGATTTCCAAAAATGCCGTAATTTGTCATCCTAGGATAACCTTTTAATCAGGTAATTGCATGAGACCTACATTTACTCAGTATACATCAATGGGTCTTGTAAGATATGAGGACTTCAGAGTATTAACACGCCCTGGAGAGCTTACAAACAGACCAAAACTTATGATTTGCTTACAACCATTCACAAAGCTATAGAGTTCATAATTTGTGACACATGGATGGATGATTTGGCTTTTTGTATTATATATGCAGATTTACTTGACTGATATAGCCAACTAACTTTTGTATTATATATGAAGATTGATATAGTTGACCGACTTTACACTGTCAGATCTAACAGGTATACACAGACTGACTTGACTGACTTGCCTAACTTGTAAGTTTCCAACTCTGTACAAAATTATCGTAGGGGAGACTACAGAAAATAAATTTGGCAATTTCATATGAGCTCCCTGATTCAATGCCCTTTATCTGAACTGAAAAATACATAAATGATATAAAAGAAGTTGTGTCATAGAATTTAGTGACTACATCATGGACGTCATTAATATTCACAGAGATACAACATTCAGCATTACATAATTCAAGTAAGTTGGTCGAGTCATAGGTCGGTCGAGTCAGTCCAAGGTCAAGAAGAGTCAGTCAAGTCAGTGAAAGGTCAAGGTATGTCAGTTAAATGTCAGGTAATGTCACAAAGGTCAGGTCAGTTAACTCTGTGGCAAAATGTTGGTTGTGGCGTATTTTGTAATTTACATAATTTTTTGTCCTAGGTCAAAAAATGCCGTCACTGCAATATTCCCTTGAGGTCAGGCCATACTGTTAGAATAATACATTAAATAACTAGCAATGTCAAAGTCAACTCAGTCGTAGATCAGGAAAAGTCAGTAAAATCAGTGGAAGGTCAGGAACATTAGTCAAAAGCCAGGGAAGGTCAGTAAAGTCAATCAAGTCAGTGAAATGTCAGGGAATGTCAGTCAAGTCAGTCAAGTCAGTGAAATATCAGGGCTTGTCAGTCAAATAAGTCAACTCAGCCATAAGTCAGGGAAAGTCAGTAAAGTCAGTCAAGTATCAAGGAAGTCAGCCCAATGTCAGGCAAGTGACCATCCATTCATCCACATATTCCATAAAATATTCCAGATGTGTTACCAACCCTCTTCTACATATGCATAGTAATAAAAAACAAGCTTGTATTTATATGTGTGCACGGAGGAAGCCAGGACAAACTTACTCTCACTTGGACAAACATTGGATTTCTAAAAATCGGACTTTGAAATCCATAATTTCAATTTGAGCAGCTCAACTTAGTTCCTGTTCAAGTAGCTCTAAGCATCATGCTCACATTCTGATACAATGTCAGTCACCCAGAAGCACCCCACATTTGATGTCCTGAGCTCATATTATGCTGAAGCACATAACCTCGAGGCCTATATTCGCTGATGCATTAAAGAAGAATTCTGTAGAAAAGACAGTGGCCAGCCTGACTTCTTGTTGCAAGCACCTGATTCTGTCCAATACCGAGAGTTACTTAGCTCCTCACTTGTTTGCCTGTCCAAGCAGACCATGACTACTGTGGACCAGGAACTTCCTCAATTTCAATTATCAGATCACTATGATAGCATGAAGGATGTGAGTCCCATATCTCTAAATATTCAGGAAGAATCACTGTCTGACTACCCATACTTATATGTAGGTCATACAGAAGGCTCAGAAACGCCTATTCGCCATGAGGTCCAAGCCAAGTAACATCATCACATTAGGATACAAGAAAGTAGGGTTTCTTCTGCTTCTATTGCTTTGAAAATCTGATCACCATAGAATTTTGAGGATGGAAAAGCAAATTCTGATGGCATCACCAACTACTTTGTCAATACCATAATCACAGCCCTTGAGTCCTGGTACATATCACAATCCTGACCCACAGGATGAAGCCCGCAATGCCCGGCATTTGAGCAAATATATATTTCTGCTCTAATATCGACTCTCCAATGTTTTTACTTCTCAGTCACCTGCTAAGGAGCACTACAAGCAACCAAATTTTACTGACAGAGAACATGAAATTCAGGTGAGGCAAGACAAGGCCTGTGAAGGTATATGATTACTAATCATTGCATACATTTCAGCTTCTTGGAACATGTAAGACACCAAAACAGCTGAAAGATGTTCTCATGTTGTTAGAGAAGATGATATGGTGCCATGGCAAATGCTATTATAAGCTACTGAGAGACAAAGTTTGCCCATCTGAGGTAAGCTCTTTGAACATTCATATGCATTAGTTTGAAGTATACATGTAGATCACGATGACACACGAGAAAAAATGGACAGTGCTATCATACTGGTGAGCAGGAAAGTATCGCATCATAGCTTTAATAGCTATCCATAATTTAGGAAATGGTTTCCGAAAAGCAATATATCCAGCAGGACTCACAAGTGTCTCAAAAGGACATGTTGGAAGATACTATGGCATGTGGAGGTAGTCAGGATACGAAACAAAAACTGCAATTTGCAGACTTTACATGCAGTTACTCTGAAGTACTTGGCTCATATGTTCCTCAACAATGCTCACTAATAATTCAATCAGGTCTCTTGCTATGCTGTGCTTGTAACTAATGCTGTCATTCCAAAAGCTTTCTGTGGATGTGAGAAGAACTTCAAGATAATTAAAGGCTGTACGTGTTTTCATGTCCCTTATTATTAGATTTAGAAGGGTAGCTGATGCACTGACAAACAAGATATCAAGGAATTGATCGCAGCTTGCAGATATGAAACATTGACGTTGCACCATGTACTTCAAGGCTTTATCATATCAGAATGTGACTGGTTAATGCCACCTGGAGAAAATGCCATCAAGCAGCACAGAGTGTCGGTTACTGATTCCCTAAAATGCTGTAAACTACTTGAGGAATTTCTCTTCTAGTATTTTGACTCATTTCTGTTTCCACTGCTTAGGGTTTGTGTTGCGCATAAAGACAATGAACTTCACTGATGTATCTGCTCCAGACAACATTTTATATTACAGAGTCATCTGTATGTCAAAATCATGTTTTGTATTTCCGACAAGATGACTGGGAAATGCTCTGCCAACCACTCATAGTCCAGTTCAGTGAGAAGATGTTCCGAGAATTGAGAAGGTGCATCTTGAATTTGGTCTAGTCCCCCTTATGTTGAACTTTCTGCAGCCTGAAGCAGAAGAGATCCTCTGGCAATGACAACTTGGGTTTTCATTTGTACAGTGGCTTCCAAAAGAAACTGGGGTTCAGCCAATTGTCAATCTATGTGGAAGGGCAAATATCAAGGTACATTGAATCAGTGAATCAGGTGATGTTTTATCGCTGATCAATGTTTAGGATAACTATACAAGGCCAGCAATATCAATTAATCAGACGCTCAAGGCAACATTTGCTATTCTATCCTATGAGAAGGTGTGTTGCATTGCTCAAACAGACTGAGGATTTGCATATGAGGGTCCCAAGTAGCAAAATAAACCAGACCTCCTTGGAGCATCGGTGTTCAGCCCAACTGGGATATACACAAGATTGATAAAGTTCAGGACAGAGCTATTGGATACACCCTCAGGCACACTGTTTTTTTTTATAGAGTCTGGGCACTACTACTAAATTATATTTTGTCAAAATTGATGTTCAAGCATGCTTTGACTCAATTGACCAGACAAAGCTGCTGAAAATACTTCACAGTATCATATCTGAGGTAAAGGATTATTTCTACTCTTCACCATGGGATTCATGTTATTGCACAGGATAACTATATGATATGGAAGCATGAGCAGGTCAAACCTGTGTCTTGGAAAATTCAATGAGCCTACCTTAAGAAGGCACACTCAGAAGAAGGTTGGTTGCTGAATGTGTCTTAACTAGTAACATACCAATAGGGCATTTACTCAAGATGAACATACAGACTTTGTGGTGTACACCTGCAGTATGTCCATGGCTCTCAAGCAAACCATTTTCATAGATCAGGTTACTCTCACAATATACAACTTATACCAGTATTCAATTGTCGTGAAGGTTGTATATGATTTCCAGTCAAGGACAGCTACTCTCAAGCTTCTAGAAGAGCATATAAGGGAAAACATTGTCAAGGTCCATCTTTTCTCTCATATATACCTTGCTTTGTTTGCTATGCATTTTGTCCAGATCAGGTGGAAGTGTACTTCCAAGGATCTGCATTGTCAACTATCTTGTGCTCATTTTTCTTCGGGGATCTGGAGAGAACTCATTTCAATATCTTGGATGACCCCCAAAGTGTATATCTCTTGCTCCTCCTTTGTATGAGAGCCCACTGTCTTAAGAATACATAGTTGTTACTGCGCTGTATTGATGACTACTTATATGTGACAACAAGTTTGGAAAAGGCCATGCATTTCCTAGATGTCATGGATAAAGGTAAAACATCACTTTATGCTTTACCTGACCTCATCATTAAAATCTTGCAGGACATCCTGAATATGGCTGTATCATATCAAAGGGAAAGACAATGACAAATTTCAAACATCAATCAATTAAGGTGTCCAACATCGCCAAACCCACCCAGAAATGTACAATTAATATTCTCTTGTTCTTCTGTTGTTTGATGGCATGGTAGATTTTCCTTGGTGTTGTTACAGTCACCCCATCATTTTCTTCTATTCACCTCGCAGGACTACACATGCCCTTTCTTCTTGATCCCCATCTTTCTTCCTGACTCTTCACAGAACACTTGCAGAACCCCACATATATCATCTTCTCTTCCTTTTGATCCCCGTTCAACTTCTAGTTCACCTCATGCTGACCATGAGGATTTCCTTATCTCTGACTGCCTTTCTTGTACTTTTACAAACACCTCTTGGACTGGTCTGTGTGCAACTTCTTACCTATTTAAACCCTAGCTACACCTGTACTTTTTCCTTAACATGAATCTACTCAGTTCTCCTCAATACTTCCTTAGGACCAAGGGATCCTATCTGATCTAGCTTCTTGCAAGAAGACTAGCCATTACTTGATCACTTCAACAGAGTTCTATCTCTTGTTGAAGCTCCCTCTTGACGCCATACATTTGATCTTCCTTTATTGGAACTGTATGGAAGAACTATCTGAGTTTGTAACAGGTGTGGGTTGTTGATAGACATGTCTGAACTCTCTGTTAGAGCAGATTATTCCAGGTATCATGGAAATGGTGAGTGTCTTATTCCTTGAGCACATGATGGTTGACTTCAAAGGTTGTAGACCTAGAGCATTCACTCACCATACATAGGGGATGTCACCCTGGCCATGCATTTATCCACAAGATGCTGCAGTAACTATGACTTTTCCTGCATCTATTATCAACCAATCTGATTATCCTCAGGTCAGCCAAAACTAGGAGTCATATCCTCTATACCAATACTGATTTGAATGGGCTACATACTGTGTATGTGAATGTTTATCAAATTTTATCATCTCCGCAATGAAGATGCATTTCTATCTCATGACCTGGGGTATTGATGTTACAAAGAATACAAAATTTCTTTGTGGTGAGTTAAATTTTGAATATCAGAATTATGGTACTCAGTTACTAACTAAACATAGATACAATTGGGCACACCACTAGATGCGCATATAGCACAATGTGCCAGCAGTCCCACAAAATGGCATCATCATGCCCAAATGGAGGAAGATGTGATTTGCAGCAAAGCTCAGTGATGTGGTAGGTGTTTATCTTAGTCATGTATATTGTATTCTTATTGTCCACATTTTTAGGCTGGGAATGCATGCATTTTACACTGTGCTGTCGAAAAAGCCTGAGATATATGGCACCTCAATGCTATTGAAAGGTCTTCTATTCAATTTGTCCTTGTCTTGCAACAAAAAAATATGGCACAAGTTGGGAAATGTGGTCAAGGATGGTCTTGAGGGTGTTGCTTCATTGAATTTCTGAAACAATCTATGTTGAATACCAGTCTGATTGTCAAATATATACTACCATATTGAGTCACTTCTGACAACTGATTTTGGGCCCAAGTCTGAGGGAAAAAAACAAAACCCAAAATTTCATGACATGCCAATAGCACTTGCCCACCTAATCATGTGTTGATGTACATGGATGACATGTACAGATGACTAAGGATGGAGTTCTAAAGCTGAGAGAAATAAAATATCCAGTCTCACTTATGGACTGGAGATTTAGGTAGTGTCAATGCTGGACTCCAGTAGTGAAGTTGAAAGGATGAGCCTAAGCCCCAGGTGAGCTGGAGCCTGAATCACTGTGTTTTACCCTTGAATTGATGAAGTTCGACTAGGTGAGTACATCTTAGACCATTAGTACCTTACCATAGGACATCAGCATTGAACACTGCCATATCGTGTCTGACATTATCATGTCAAAGTAAGCCTGAGAATGCATGACACAACATATACCAAGCACGCTTCATTGGCAGATCACAACTGATTTCAAAGCGGATGCAAGTAATACCCATGTTGGTCTTGGGCCACAAGTTGAAGCAGCCAGCAGGGATCTGCTTCTAAGTTGACCTAGCTTCTGACTGGGCATTGACTACATTGGCGATGGTTAGTCAAAGTCCTATGGTGCAGAAAGCTTGAAATTGAAGGATCCCTGGTATGACTAGAAGGCGCAAGTTGGTTCCCACTATCCAAGTACTGAAACAAAAGACAAGGTCACATGCGAGTTGAGTCCACAAGAACTTTGGTGAACATTCTAGTCGACAAGAACATGACAGAGTATACAGAAATGAGATAGCTAGAGCGCAAGAGCATATCAGAGTCATTTGTACAACAGGATGAAAGAGCATCGCAGATCAACGACTTGTGAACATGTACCAGATGACAGCAATACAACATTGAGAAAGCTTTGATGACATGTTTTGCCACAGAGTCTTCGACCTCCCACAATGTGCCAACAACGCTGTTGAACCCTGAAAACTGAAGTCCAGCTGTGAGGTGAATCACATTGTTGGGCACCACCTCATCCCCCATGGTGGTATGACAAGCAGATAAGAAGGCAAACTTGGCATGTGGAATATTCCTCTCCATGATATCGAGCAGTGTCAGATGTTCATCTCTCATAACAAATTGTAAGGCTGTTGAAGGTCCTGCTTCCCATGACAAACAAGGAGCACCCAGGCATTCTGCTGCAAAGCTAGGAGTGCAACTGCTCATGTGGCTTTGTCGCCAGAAAAAGTGGTGCAATTGGCTGTGGCAGGGACAAGCATCAATCATCAATGGGACTGCATTATATGATTCAGAGAGCCCATGAAATTTTGTCTTGGTGGCCTAGAGGACAGAGCTCAAAGTTGAGTCTATGAAGCCAGATGCCTTCATTGGGTGTATCTGTCGATTATGGAATTGACACCATTTATTTCCCCACCATGATGCTATGAAGGTGGGAGACCTCTGGACAGTGAGGCAGTAGTAAGTTGGGCTGCTTTGTGAATGTAGGCAGCAGTACATTTCTTGTCGTGGTGCCAAGCCAGCATTATAAGGGATGATTGGCATAGCACTGCAGATGCAATGCAGGTGCATTGCGGAAGAGCAAAGTGGTAGTTGTTACGAACTAGGATAGTTCTAATCAGCAAAGGCTCGACAGAGCTGTCTAGTTGCTGAGATTCGTGTAGTCTTTCAAATAAGAAAGAGTTCTTAGACTTAGGCGAAGGAGTGCTTCGACTAAGAAATCGGTTTTAGACAACTTAAGATTGGAGGTCTTAAGTGAAGGAAGTTTCAGGTAAAACCTAGTAAGATTGAAGTAAAGAATCTAGTAGTAATACACGTGCTTAAATAGGAGTCATATATGCGCACGGACCAAGACGATGGTGAGAAGAAAGTATAACGGAGTTTATCAGAAAGGAAAGTAGGAAAGGATCAAGAAAGAGACGGTTTAGTACATCCAGGAAAGGTAATGCATAGATATAGAAAAGAAAGGTAACAAGTAACGTGATTGTAACATTACCCCCTTACTAGGGCTAAAGTCACCGAATTTAGTCGTCCTGGTTAGCCCAGTAAATAGGGTCGTCGACATAGTCCAAATCGTCATCGTCAACCGGACCACTTCTCATCCGTTCAATCTGGTAGAGTGCTTCCTCTTCTTTGCACTGCTCTAAGTAGGCCTCGTCTTTGGCGTTCTCCCAAAGAGCTAGCTCTCAGTAAAACCCTTTGTCCTTCCACGTGAGCGTAGTCAGCGATTCGCCAGTATAGTGAGGGCAATAAAATGACAGGTGTCCGGGGGACAGTTCTCGGCAGATTCAGCAGTAATAGTCCGGGCAGTGGACTTGCCTATGTCCGAGCATTTTGCAGTACCTGCATACGCGATTTTCATCAGGGTTAGAGGATGACGCACGGAGTGGAGAAGGGGCTGGTTTTGGGCTTAGTGCTTCATCCGCGCTCGTTGCGCGCTTCTTCCCTTTATCATTCTTGGCACCTCACATTCTTTTTCTGAGGTTCTTGACCCTTTGCATGGGCCGATTTGGAGTGCCTTGTTCTGCCTCCGTGATTAGCTCAGCTGGAGTGGCAGGCTGGGTTCCTCCCAACGCCTGTACGGGCACAATTCCATCCGTGAAAGAATGAGAAGAAAGAGAAGTTGGGATGACCAATGGCGGGTGTATGTGAAGCGCAGCTAGTGCATTAGCGAGGTCCTGTTCCTCGTAGTGCGAGAGGTATTGGTTGTTAGGGTTCGCCACTATTTCTTCATGAGTGGCGGAGAAAGCAGAGTAAAGATGAGGGGGATGCTTGATAGTTTCAATGATGGGTTCCTCTGCAGATACTGGGGGAGGAGGAACGGGGATTGCGAGGCGTTCTTCATTCAGTCGTTCTTGCGACTGTCTTTCTTCTCTAAGTGAGGCGATGATTGCCTCAGTTGTCTGCGTAAGATTATTAACCGCAGCCAGTAGCTCATTAGGAGCATTAGTGGGCAAATGATGTGCGGCGTCTTGATAAGAGGGAGGAGGGACTCCTTCTGTGGAGTCGGGTCTCAAAGGAGAAGGCGGGCGAGCAACCCCCGCTGTTTGTTCGGCGACGATATGGATGACTGTTCTAATGTCATCTTTAACTTCCTCAGGAATAAGACGCAAAGCAAAGTTGCGTATGCGCCTCTGCATATGCATAAGGCTGTGACAAACCGTGTCGTCTTTGACGAGACGACAGACCCGTTCAATGAGTTCTGTGGCTCTGATAATGTTAATGAGGAGGTTGATGGCGTGTGTGTCTCATTCAAAGAGGACGCGGGTGAGTTTGATAGCATGTCCTGGGCAGAGGATGGCAGATTCAAGGAGGGTGAGGTCCTTGGCTTGGGTGATGAAGGACTCGTAGATGTTGTTGTTGTTGTTTGCGGGGGGGTCAGCGAAGGTGGACTGGTAGGGAAGGGTGTAGGTCAATGCAGGGAAGGGCATTCTGGTTGTAAGAGCTGGATCTGGGTAGTAAGGATATCGTCAATGTACTGGGTGATCTCAAAGCGAGTTTCTGGTTTTATAGGCTCTGAGCGTTTCCTCAGCATTCTCCAGGTTTTCTTCGGGTATCCACTCGTTGCTAGCGGAGGAATACCCTTTCCAGGATACCAAGTACCTTCTTCGCTTGGCTGTGCCTTTATGGGCAAGAATGGCTTCTATTTCATATTCTTCTTCTTCTTCCAGCATGTCAGGAGGTGGTTCGGGGAAGTTCGGGCCATGCATCTCATTTTCGTGATAGGACGATAGCTGGGACGCGTGGAAGGTGGGGTGGATCTTCCATTGTGGGGGTAATTGGAGTGTGAAGGTGATCGGGGAAAGTACGGCGATGATAGGGAAGGGGCCGTATCTTTTTGGGGCGAGTTTCTGAGAAGGGAGTTTTATTCGAAGATTATTGGCAGATAGCCAAACTTTATCTCCGACTTTCCACAGTTGATACTTCTGACCGTAGGATCTTTCCACCATCCGTTGCATAGCGATGTTATGACAGGACATGGCTTCTTCTCTGATTTTCTGTAAGATCCTCACACGTTCTTCCGCCACAGGAACACTAGATTCAGGGATGATATAGGGGAGACCTCTTGGTTCGTACCCCATCATTATGAAGAACGGGGAGGCGTCTTTAGCGGAGTGCTTTCGGTGATTATGGACAAATTCGGCCATTGGCAGATGTTCTACCCATTCGGAGGGGTTATTCTGGCAGTACATCCTGAGATACGTTTCCAATTCTTGATTTAGTCGTTCGGTTTGTCCATCGGTCTGAGGGTGATAGGCGGTGGACGGTGCGAGCGAGTAATTAAGAAGTTTCGCAAGTTCAACGGAAAACTTGGATAGAAACTGGGGTCCTCGATCAGAGATAACCTTGTCGTGGAGACCGAATCGTTTGAAAACGTGTTTCAGGAAAAGTTTGGCTACTCCTTCAGAAGAGATCGTTTTGTGACATGGGATGATAATCACCCCCTTACTAAGACCGTGGTCTACCACGACCATGATACTATCGAAGCCCGAGGAAACGGGAAGGTCAGTGATAAGATCGATGGAGATTTGCGAGAAGGGGCGGGTGGCTGTGGTGGCGATAGGAGTCAGAGGTGGGGTAGTGGGGTGCGTGTCCACCTTCATTTGCTGGCAGAGGGCGCAACCGTCGACGTAATTCCTGATATAGGTACCCATCCCTGGCCACCATGCTTCTCTTTTGACAAGTTCTTCAGTTTTGAAATGGCCAGGGTGTCCGGCAGTGGGGTGGTCATGGTGTTTCTGGAGTAGCTGTGATCGGCATGACGGGGGAATATAGGCGCGGCCTTTATAAGATAAGACGCCATTATCAATACGCCAATCAGAGAGAGAGGATTTCATTGGTGGGAGGCAAAGACCGTTTAGGGCGTCTTGTGCGGCGGAGAAGATGGGATCAAGAAGAGGATCGGGAGAGGCAATCGCTGTTCAGAGATCATCATCAATCATTCGCACAAACCAGGAGTCAGGGAGGAGGACAGAGTCAGTGTTATCGTCAGCCCCATCGCCGTGATCGGGTCTGCGCGAAAGGGCATCAGGAGCAGCTAGCTTAGTGCCAGGGACATGGTGCAGTTCTAGGTCGTAGGAGGAGAGAAGAAGTTGCCATCGTGCCTGTCGTCTGGACAATTTTTCCGCTTTGCGAAAATAGAGCAGATTCATATGATCTGTGAACACAATTACCAGGGAGGGATGTCCTTCTAGGTAGTGTCGCCAATGAGTGAGAGCTCGGATGATAGCGAGGAGTTCTCGGTCATGGATGGGGTAATTGCGTTCCGGTGGAGTAAACGACTGCGAGAGGTAGGCACAGGGATGGTAGATACCGTTATCGTCAGTCTGCAAAAGAACTGCTCCAGATGCTACGAGAGAGGCGTCTGTGGCGATAGCGAATTGCCAGAGAGGGTCAGGGTTCTGGAGTACCGGGTGAGAGGTGAAGCATTTTTTCAACTTCTGGAAGGTAGTTTCGCAAAGTGGGGTCCAAGAAAATGGGGTGTCCTTTTTTGTAAGGTCAATCAAGGGTCGAGCAATATCGGAGTAATGGGAGACGAATGTCCGATAAAAGTTGCAGAAACCCAAAAAGGACCTGACTTCCTTGACCGTCTTTGGAATGGGCCAATCCAAAATTCTGGCAGTTTTTCCTTTGTCCATTTCCACACTTCCGGGGCGGATAATCATACCGAGGTATTCCACTTCATTGGCATCGAACGTACATTTTTCTGGTTTAACGAATAGCTTTTCTCGTCACAATTTGTTTAAAACAGTGCGAGTCCGCTTCCGATGCTCTTCGAGTGATACGGAAAAGATGAGCAGGTCATCCATGTAGATGACAAGCCATCCTTCGTTGAGTTCGGTTTGGAAAGTATTGTTCATGTATGCCTGAAACGTTGCTGGGGAGTTACATAGGCCAAAGAACATGACCGTGGGCTCAAAGAGTCCTTCTTCGGTGATAAATGCCACCTTCCACCTGTCGTCGGGGTGGATGCGAATATTATTATATCTGGACCGGATGTCTATTTTGGTAAAGATCTTTGCACCATATAGCCGTTCGACCAATGAGGAGGGAAGAGGGAGAGGATAAGCATTTTTGATAGTCTGATCATTCAGGAACCGATAGTCTTGGCATGGCCTTAATTCTCTGCTTTTCTTTCCAACAAAAAAGAATCCGCTTGCTTGTGGGGATTTTGATTTAACAATAAATCCTTTAGCAAGGTTTTCTTCGATGAATTTCTTGACGGCAATTCGTTCGTTATGGGAGAGCGGGTAGATTTTTGATGTTTTTGGGGAAAAACCGGGTTTTGTTTCAATGCGATGGTCGATACCAGGTCTTTCCGGGGGAAGTTCTTTTAATCCATCTTTTGCAAATACGTCAGAAAAGTCGTGGAGATAGGCCAGTACCAGTTCTTCGAACGTCTTCTTCTTCTTCTCCTTCTCTTCAGAGGCAAATTCTTGTGCCTTATTGCTGTACTTCTGTACTTCTTCGATTTGCTGAAGATATCCTCCTTCGTCCGTGAGTTCAGCAAGAGAGGCTGGTGATGTGCTCCACACATCTTCTTTTGTGTTAAACTCCTTGGTCGCAGGCTCCTTTTTGGATGAGGTTTTCTTGGGGTTTTCTTGTACATATTGTTCGATGATGTCGGATTTAGGGGTGCGAGGGAGGGACACGGTTTGTTTCGTCCAATCAATGACGGGGTTCATGGCATGTAACCAGGGGATTCCAAGAAGGATTTGATCCTTTTTTCCTAGTCGGGTGATGTTGAACTTTCCGACCATGAGTCTTTGGTCAATTTTGACGATGAGTACGCAGTACCGTTCCACTGGTCCGCTAGAGAAGTAGCTCCCATCTGCTGTTCGTATATGGAAAGGTTTCTCGAGTTTCTTGGTTCTGATATTGTGCTTCTTTACGAAGTCTTCAGAGATATAGGTTCCCGCAGCTCTGGAGTCAATGACTGCTGTGGTATCGACGTTTTTCTGTTTCCTGGATACGAGGGTTATGGGGACACGAAGTTCTTTTCTTTCTCCAACCGCTTGTATTAGTCGTACATGTTCCTCTGGAGATACTACCGTCGACGTAGCTCTCCTGCCTAAAAATCCTTGGCGATCCTTCTAGCCTCCTCTTCTTTTTCTTCTTTCACTCTCCTGATCATGGGTTTCTGGGTTTTCTTCTTTGGGCATTCTCATGCTCGATGCCCGATCTGGTGGCAGTTAAAACACTTGCCTACGCGCATGTATTCCGCTTTTGCTTCATCAGTCAGCCTATCAATCACCATGGCATCCCTATCTCTGGCGGGGACAAATCTCTGATCACCGCATGTGTTTCGTTTGTTGATCTGCCTTTGGGGAATTCTTCCCCTTCGCACTTGGAGTCTGGTATAGCAGTTGTCCAAGTCAACAATTGCCGTGATGAAATCGTTGAGGTTCTTGGGTACTCCTCCAGCGTTGTATATCTTTGTTAATAGTCTGTCGTTAAGACCATTTTCAAAGTGATAGATCTTCATGTGTTCCTCCTTGATCTTTGCTTGAGCAAGCAACCTTTGGAAATCAGCGATATACGTCTGAAGTCCTTCTGGTCCTTGTTTCAGTTCAAGGAGCTTTGCTAGCGCTGTACTGGCTGGATCGACCGGTCCGAAAGCTTTATCAAAGCTTTCCTTGAATTCTTTCATGGTTCCATATCCCTTCCTTTGTCCGGCGGAGGTGACTGTCTGGGCATCTTCTAAAAATTCTTCCTTCCAGGATCTGGTGTTTCCTTCGTTCATAAAGGAAGTGATGAAGATGATTTTCTGGGTGTCTGTCTTATAAATTTCTTCATTGATGTCCATGTAGGCGTTACAGGACAGCAAAAAAGATTTCGATTTATCTCTGTCGCCATCGAAGACGGGCAGGTGGTTGATCTTGAATTCAAAATGTTTTGTGGAAGACATGTTCAATGGTGGGATCTGGGTTCCAAGGGATAGTGCTTGGAGTCTCGGTGTCAACGACGTCAGCTTGTCTTCTCGTTCTGGTTTCGGGTGGTTCTGGTTAGGCTCGTATGGATATACGTGCCTGGTTTCTGGACTTCAATCTTTTGTTACGAACTAGGATAGTTCTAATCAGCAAAGGCTCGACAGAGCTGTCTAGTTGCTGAGATTCGTGTAGTCTTTCAAATAAGAAAGAGTTCTTAGACTTAGGCGAAGGAGTGCTTCGACTAAGAAATCGGTTTTAGACAACTTAAGATTGGAGGTCTTAAGTGAAGGAAGTTTCAGGTAAAACCTAGTAAGATTGAAGTAAAGAATCTAGTAGTAATACACGTGCTTAAATAGGAGTCATATATGCGCACGGACCAAGACGATGGTGAGAAGAAAGTATAACGGAGTTTATCAGAAAGGAAAGTAGGAAAGGATCAAGAAAGAGACGGTTTAGTACATCCAGGAAAGGTAATGCATAGATATAGAAAAGAAAGGTAACAAGTAACGTGATTGTAACAGTAGTGTTGATGTCTTGAAGAACTTTTCAGATGTAGCCTTTGAGGTGGGCCCATGTGAGGTTGGTGAGAGCTGTGGCATGGTCTGGATGGCTGACTGGACACTGATCCAGAACCAACTGGAAATGCTCTACAACATCATTCAGGTGAGAGATGGGCTCATTTTTCATGAGTCATATGAAGTGTTTGAAGAAGAGAAATATGATGTGCAAGGCTGATAAAAATGGACGACCAGCCAAAAATTACTAGCTAGACATCCAGAGAGATATCCCAGGCCAAAGTCAAATGAAGTGTTTGACCCAGAGAGAAGAGAAGACATCCAGGCCAGAGTCAAACAAAATGTTTGAAGAGGAGAGATACTGGGCCACAGTCAAATGAAGTGTTCAATGCTGTAGCAATGGATCAAATTACCAGTCAGAGGTCCAGAGTTGAAGTTGTTGGTGTACAAGCAAAGGTATGTGAATAATGTGATCAAGACACCAACCAACATCAGAAACTAAATTTAGATGCTGCTACCACGTGATGTTACAGCACGACCGATCCCTTAACTCACCATATTAGTATCTACCTTGTTTACATTTATGAAGTACTGACTAGAACTGATAATCATCTAGTTCACCTGAGGATTTATAGACAAAATTTTACTCTGACCTTTGACTGAGTTGAGTTACTTGACTGACATGCCTTGACCTTTCACTGACTTCACTGACTCTACATGATTCGTGCTTCATGTGTCCTACCAGTTTCATTTTGTAATTTTCTGGTTTCCTGATGGAGTGAAACACCAAGGCAGTGCTGAGGGCTGATAATGAGTATCAATGGGGGTTTTGTGAGACTAATGAGGCTGTACATAGTTGGGTGGTCCATGGCAACCTGAAAAATTCTCCACTACCAGTAATGTGTTCTACTTTGTATGTGTGTTATGTAAGTCTTCGGAGGTAGAGAAATATAATGGTGCCTCCTGAACTCTAGTGTTGCATTCAGCCTTGGCTGCCTTCCATTCTTCAGGGCTTTCCCTCTCCAAATCAACTACCATCCGGAAACCGTATCTAACCCATCTTACCAATCCTCCTGCAGAATATTGAGTGAAGGATAGATGTGTTTCCCTGGATGATATTGACACATTACCATGCTGCAGGATTGCTGATGGTATAAGGATGGTCAATCCAGGTGGAAATTCAATGACTAGCCCAAGGTTGAAAAGAACCAAATGTCCACCCTGGGTTGGGTCATAGTCTCCTAGGGCAGTGATGCTGCACATACCACTAGCAAAATTTCCATTATCCATATGACTGTATGTAACTGCAGCAGGGCTGAGGTTGAAAGTTGCTGCAGCAAACATGCTGTTTTGAAAGTTCCATTTCAAGTTTGGCTGCTTTTCCACTAGAGACATTTTGGTGTTCACATAAAGCTGGTACACTTTTGGCAAGTAATAGCATAGTATGCCTTTGGGATTTCGTCATTATATGAATTGATATAGCAATTAATGATGTATGTACTATTTCCAAACTCAGCAAGCCTTTGGATGGCCTTGCTGCTAAGGAGGGATTGAATTGCTGTTTGATTGGTCTTTGAATGTAAAGGTTGCCTGGAGCCTTCACTTGTTCAGCAGATGATCTTTACAAGGTCAATGTGTGGCCAGCATTACCTTTTGGCCCCCACCATATGAAACTCCAACTGCAAGGCATGGATAGGAGCCTCACCAGTGTTCCCTATTAGCATCTCTGAAGATGCACTTTTCTCTTGCCTTCTCCATTGCGTGGCAGGCTTCCCCTGTAATATCTTCCCAAGAATCATCTTTAGGCTGCCCCGCCAACATGCTGATGATGTGCTTATTACTGTCCAACAGAAGGTGAGGCATACTTCCATGTCCCTCCATAAGCACTCTTGTTTGAATACATAATCATTGCCTACCATCCATCCCATTTCACTAGTTTGAATCCTTTATGGAGCAGGCTGCTGAGATCTTGAACATCTTTGCTCTGAGTTTGAACATGCTTCCCAATATAACCTCCTTAAGCAATATGCAACTGACCTACCGACAGTGCTGTGGTAATGGACATTGGAAGATGTTTGGTGGCAAGCTTGGACCTTGTCTGATATGTACCTGCATCTTGAGCTTGCCTCTTACATCGACGATGATCTTGTTCCCCCTTTTGTTTATGGCTTCCAATCTTATTCTATGTGTTTCCCTGAATTTTCAAGTTTGTGGCCTCACCATCATCCAAGGGCTCTTCACTGCACCAGTCCAGCGTGCCATGCTCATTTGGCATGCTTGCAAGTTCTCTACCGATTGGAGCAGCAATCAAATGCCCTCCCTCCCATCCTCTTAATGGATCAGCAACTTGTGCATCTTCATTATCTAAAGCCCTGCGGATTAGCAGGATTATGTCACTCTCGATGCACAATTGGACAGTTGTGGTATCCACAGACAGCTGGACACTGGTGCAGACCTGCAATGTGGTGAGCACTGATTCAAACAACAAGATAGAGGTAGTGCTAAACCTCCTGAACTAAGGCCTTAGGCAATACAAGCCTGTCAGTTGCCATATGTGATGCAAAGTGATACGGTCATGTGGAGGGATAAAGTTATAGTCTGTCCTATATAACCAAACATTAACAAAAGCAACAAAACCATTAATGAGCATATATGGGAATTTACTGATTCTATCTCACTGCCAACTTGCTATGCACATTGTATGTACATTTATGCAACATCAAATATTTGAAGGATAGTAAATGAATATATGGCAGGTATTATAGAGCATGCTAAACTAGTTTAGTAAATGCCCTCATGACTGATGCAAGGTGAGACGACAACGACCAAAGGAAAATTCAAACAAAAATCCACAGCAGCTCAATGCTTGATAAGAAGCATCTCCCATCCAACCACCTGCCCCTTGTGTTCCTGTTGTTTGCCCTTAAGACGCTTGTGTCTCTGACACAGCCTGATATTGACCTGCTTGCATATCCATAAGGCATCCTTGAGATGACTATGTGCCAGACACAGCTCAACATTGACCTGCTTGTGTATTCATTGGGCGTCCTTGAGACACCTGTGTTCCCAAGTCTGCAAATGTATTAAGTTTCATGACATCATGAGGGAGTAATGGAAGCCACTCACACTTTTCTTGCAACCGGCAGCTACTTTAACGGTGTGTAGAGTTTTCTCCCAAAAATAACTCAAGATTCCAGCACTGGGGTTGCAGCAGTATTGATTGTGACAAGTTTGGAGGTCAAGTGTTGAAATGCAGAGAATCAAGTAAATTATGCCAATGGAGGGCAGACTATGGTCTGGCAGGAGGAGCTGCGGGATGAGGAGTGGGGTTGATATCAACATCCCAGAAATATTTCCCCTATATCACTTGTCAGACTTGCAAGAGCCCTGAAACAAAAAAAAACTGCACTGTCATATCTTGCCAAGCCTTTGTTGACAGCCTGAGGCTGCTGCTTGGAGATCTGACTAGCATGCAAGATCTGACTGATGAGTGATTGGCACACAGCATCGATCTATCGAACTTGATGTCCCTATTAAGAAAGTGGGATCAAGCATGAAAGAAAAGCAGGACTGACTTGTCTTCTTCATGTTGGGCTTTGCATTAGCATCATCTGCACCATAAACAACAATAAAAATGTCAAAATATAATGCAGATGCGCACACCCTTCTGTTTGAGCGCTGTGCACTATATGGTGGTGGGTCTTTCTCTCCCACTAGAGGTCTAATATCTGTTGATGAGCCTAACAGCACTTCTCTTCCTCTGGCTGACATGCTTGGCTTAGCCTCTTTGTGGGGTATAACCCTGATTGAGAATCTAAATAGTGTGCTTTACAGAGAGGTAGACAGTAAACCTTGAGACAATACACAAAATAAGAGTGGAGAAGATATGATGGAGGTGATGAACAAACCTGCTAAATGCTCAGATTTGGATGTCAAGGTTGCAGGCACCTTGCTGAGAACATATGTTAGCAGCAGTTATGTGACTGATGGTTTCATTTTGATGCACCTTGGTTTGTTCCATTTTACATATTACCACTTATACCAGTGATTAAATCTGTCGGCGAGCACTAAGATGTGGAATTCTATTGAGCTTCATATATCCAAGCACCTGGACAAGCAGTAAGAGTTAATTTCAATTGTGAGAAATGGACATGCAAACACAGTTACATGCCCAGTCTGTTCTTCTGAAAGTGTGACTAAAGTAGAGAGGAATATGTGGCATATATACATACATCATTATCATGACATTCAACACCCAAGTGGAGTCATCCATGGATGGAAAGCCATCCTAGTCAATGATAAATATCCACCAGAGCGCTGGCATACTCCCCATGTGTATCTGGCATCCAGTTTTGCATTTTTTTGTCATGACACCAACTCAAGTTGCCAACCACCTCCCAACTCCCAGATCATGTTCCCATCAAATATCAAATTCCGTGGGAAGACCTTGTGCACCACTGAGAGCGGTTCCAGAAAGCAGAACTAAAGATGGTTGCAACAGGTGAATCTAAAGAAATTAGCAGAGGGGAGGAAGGTACACAACGAGATAGAGGATGCTTGAGCTGAGTGCATGGGCAAGGGTTGCAGTGGTGAATTCTGACTCTGAAAGGAGGAGCGCTACTATACCCAGTTCAGACACATGTATGAAGAGCGAGCTTAAGCATGTAATGTCATACACCTTCTATCTCCTGACTTTGGCAAAACATCTTCTATTTTGCTTTACATTGCGCAAGGATGTGTATACATCTGCATGAAGGTATGATTGGGGTAGACTGGCAATCTGAGCCCAGCACTTCAGTGTAGATAAAATAATTCAGTAATGTACATACAAACAGACTCAAAAATATACCCAGAGAGTGCAAGACAGTGCAGGTAAGGTGTGGGAGGGTGTAGCATATCCATGAGGCATGCAATTAGATCACACAAAGGACACATGTCAATCCACACTCACTTTTACAGCAGTGATGTCAGGGGTGATGCCTAGTAGGTTACCTGAGTGGTGAACATATACTTGTTTGTTAGGCGACGGTGCGGGTAAGGGCAGGAAAAACAACTAAGGTGGCAGGTGGTCGAGGTAATTGCCAGCATATGGCGTGAACAGATCCATGCACTGGCTGCAAGGGAGTCCTCATGCCAAGCTCAGGTAAGTAATGTAAGTGTTGTACACAGATTTTGTGCATAAGACTCACTTTGACTAAGGTCAGAGAGACTTGGTACATCCCCTTCTACTGACCGAGCGCATGGTACATTGTGACACATGGCACCATTACCCCCAATACAACTATACATAATGCAATGAGAGTAATTCAACCCCCAGGTAAAAGGTTTTGTACCCAGCATTCACTCTGACAGAACGGTCCTTGTCATTGAACCCATGTTGCAAGAAATCAAATACAGGTGGCAGCTCATCAGACTGAGTATCTGGTGAATGTTTTCTGATGACAGTTCAGAAAGCACTAAACACTTGTCACCGTATATTAATATTGACTTCAGTTGATGAGCCTTCAACAATTCTGTTCAGAGGTAACAGAAGAGCAGCAGCAACACAGAACTAGGATGACTGTTGCTGAGAGAATGGCTTGAGGTGACAGGCAAGAGAGGTGACATTTTCGATCAATGTTGCACACACAGAAAATGAAGAATGATGCAGTACCCTATAGTAATGTTCAGAGAAAAATTATCATTAACAAGTAATGTAGACTCACCAAGCCCACCTGGACTTGATCTTATCTAATACTCATTGCATGTAGGATGCAGTATCTTTGCGCCCAATACTCTTCCATTGTAACGACAGTTAACTGCTAGTCCCTGACTCCACCCAGCTGTGTCAGTAAGTAATGTCTTGTCTTGTCTCAGCTACTCAGCTCAGAACTTCGATCATACTGGATTTAATGCTGAAAAATAAGTGAGACACTGAGACAAAGGAATGAAAAATACACAATGATGTGACATGGCAACCCTGAACTACTCAATAAGGCAAAAAAAACCCACAAACTTTTTAACAGAGATGGGTACATTTATAACCTACAAAACCCTCCTTTGGGAGTCAGGGACTGCAGTTCATCAGGCACAATGAGCACACTAATGAACCTCTGGAATTCTGTGCACCAATGTGAAGAGTCTATGCTGTCTGCAGTCTGGCTTATTGAACTATGAACACAATTACAGGCAGTGATAACCAGCGGTTCCAAATTGGGGTAGGAGGGATTTCCTTGAAGGAATGATTGCAAGGTGGCTCCCATGTTCAGAGCACATGAGTTCCAGAGTTATCATCCACATATTCAACTGATAGATTTGTGTTGGAAGTAAGAATTTGATATAATTTGCAGTCGACTGATCATTGCATGGGATTTGGACCACACTGGATTTATTGAATCAAAAGATGACAAGGCACTCCTGGGAGTCCTCCAATGGGTCACTGGACATAAGGGTGTGAGCAGCTACTGCTACTTGAAGCAGGCATTGAAATCTTCTTGCAGGAGAGGTAGGACATTTGGAGCAAAAATTGTATACACGATGAGTTAGTTCAGAGACATGACAGAGCATAGCAGCCATGATGAAATAAGAAAGCCTTGCAGTAGAAAACTTTTTGCCAAATCATTCAACGATGATGCTGGTCAAGACAAAAAAGTGAGAAGGGGATGGCAGCCTGATTACATTTATAGTGTCTATGGGACACTGAAAGATATCTAAGCATGAAAATCATCTGACGAGTACTGACAATACTAGAATGGAATAGTCCTCAGTGGCGATCCTTAAACACAGTGGAGTAGAGAACCAGTGCACGTCAAGACACAAGATGACATGGTTCGTGTTGAGCAGAGATTACTGCTACAAACTATCAGTAACTAGCATTTTTTGAGGTAAATCAGACTTACTGGTACACAAGTTTGTCACTTCATACAAAATATCTTGCAGGACTCTCCTTTGCAGATCACAAGAATCTCCTCCTGGACTACTTGAAAATGACAAAGTTGTAAAAATTCAACAAGAGTTCCACAAGCTTCGAAATATAGCATGTCAGATGCACAGCCTGAATCGCCCTCATCAGCAACTTCTAGCTGTGATTCTGTCAAAGTACAAAGACCCAAAAGGTGTACAAATACTTTTTAGATAAATGTACCTCATCAGCATAATTCTAGTCAAGTGAATTAGCCATTTTACGACACATGAAAAGACTTTTAGTGTGATGTCTGTAAGCTCAATGCGCTCATTGGTGGTGCCTAACATTGTTGGCTTGAGATAAGGGAAACAATTAAAGAATTGCTCCAGTAAGCTGGCAATCAGATGCAGCCAAAGTGGTTTATCCAATACAAATTCTGTATAATTGTCATTTAAATATTTGAAAGAATCCCAAAGATCTTTGGGTGATGCACTATTCACTCCATTTGGTGTTTGGAAGGTTATGGGAGGGATAGGACAAGTGCTGGAAGGGGGCACACTTATGGTTGATATGAGAGTTAAATTATATCATAGTTCGGATGTAATGGTGGCATCCACCAGTCAGATGAGATAAAGGTGCAACACTAGTACTAGTGCAGATTTAACGTGTTTGTGAACACATGCCACCAGAATTTCATAGCATCACATGAGTAGAATTTCTCTCAACTTACACTTTGAGGCCAAGATCTTCATATACAATATTCCATCCGACATCCTTACCATGATCTGGTCAATATAACAATTACATTCCAGGAGATATCCATGACACATATCTTAGCAATAGTACAGACATATATGGATGGATGGTTGCTTACCTGACCTTGAACTGACTTCAAACTGACTTCCTTGACACTTGACTGACTTGACTGACATCTGCCTGACGTGCCTAACCTTTGACTTACTTTACCAACTTTCCCTGACTGAGTTGACTTACTTGACTGACCTTCCATGACCTTTGACTGACTTTACTGACTTGATTTCATTATGTAATGCTCAATGTTGTATCTCTGCAGACTTGCTGCAGATATCCATGATGTCCATGATGTAGTCACTAAATTCTATAACTTCTTTCCTTTTCAGATTCTTTTCTATGATTATGTATTTTTCAGTTGAGATATAAGAGAATTCAGGTATCTCATGCAAAATTGCCAAATTCCTCACTTATACAAATTTTGAGACTTGCAAGTCAGTCTAGTCAGTCCAGTCAGTCTGACACTGTATACCCAGTATATTTGACAAGTCTGTCAGCTAGATAAATCTTCATACATCATACAAACATAAGTTGGCTATGTAAGTCGAGTAAATCTGCACATATAATACAAAAAGCCAAATAATCTATTCATTCATCCATCCATGCGTGACAAATCATGAATGCTATGGCTTTGTAAACAGTTGTAAGCAAATCGCAAGTTCTTGTCTGTTTATGAGCTCCCCAGGGTTTGTTATACTCTGACATTCTCGTGTCTTACAAGGCCCATTGACGTATACTGAAATTGCTGTCTTCATGTCTTTCCAGAAATGCTTGACGATGGTGTTGCAAATTTCTGTTGCAGGTTTGGTGGTAGACCTGAGGGATTTCTTCTTGTTGCTGCCAGCAGCGATGTATTTATGAGATTCTATGACCATCATGCATAGAGCGATGAGAGGTCTCATAAATAACCCTTTCTGTGGTGTTGATATGATTGATGCATGCAATATTTTTATTACTTACTGGTGTTGAAGAATGTGCATGGAAGATGAAGGACCATTCAATGAAGGGTGTCGAGGGAGTGTTTATGGAGTTGGTTTGTCAGGTACTTTCCTTTTTTGCATCAAGATGATGGGATAGCTCCATCTGATGCAGAAATTCATAGTTGAAACAGTGAGCTCCCCTGGAAATGTGGCTGTGGGTGTAAGAGCTGCATGATACTGTCCTGGCGGTTGTATACTGGTAGAGGTGAGTCAACACTGATGAAATGTATCAAAAAATTGACTTACAACATATCGCCCTCCTGGAGAGTAACTACCTCTATATGCCAGTTTTCCTTTATCTTGTCAGGATTGATGGGTGTTGTCTTCTTAGATAGATGATCTATAGATAAACACCTATAAAAACAAATATCTCCATGGTCAGCGATTCAGACAAATACCAATGACTGATAACGTGGTTGTTCGTGGGTAGCTAGTTGTATACTACCCAAGGTATGTTCAGCTAAGGATACTTCTGCAAGATCAGTAATACGATGGTCAATCCAATCTATGGACTTTGACAGAAAAACAAACAGACAATGGTCAGCCCGACAGTGTGCCTCATACCAACTATACTCCAAAAGGAATGGTGCGGAATTACAACAATAAACCCCCTCAGCACAAAACAGGTAGAATCAAAGGTCAAGACTAGTCAAATGCTTTATTGTAGAACTCTTAGCTCAATATTGAACCTGCTGTCAAGGAACTCTTCTTTGAGTATTCAAACAGACTCAGGAA
>MU172276.1:134847-202241 GCA_016695485.1 Suillus hirtellus | reverse complement strand
CTAAGCTTTATGTGTATTCATAAGACTCTCTCTTTCAACGGAAAGTGAGACACATCTAAGGACGACAAAGTTGAAACAGACTTTCATAGGTTGAAACACGACCTACTAGGCTGAAACAAACCTAACAAATTTATCCAGAACACAGAACATTCCACAACAACTTCATATAAGACTACACAAGAAGAGGACAACAAACTAAATCCTCCCAAGAACTCACCACGTTACCTCCCACGAAGTAGAAAAGTCGGAGACCGTGGACTTAAGGACTGGCAAGAAGTCTTCACCGTGTATAATTGTGTTGTCATTATACACAACTTTCATATAAGACCCTTAAGTAACAAGACACCGTCATAGTCGAGAATATTTTTATCATGGGCCCATGGTCCGCTGGCCCATATCATACGGGATATTATGCATGTCCGTTCCCTCGTATTATATGGAGATAGGTCACTGTAGTATGTGCTTCAATGTCTATTCCACTGTGTAAGATCAACTGAGATGAGATGGATGTAGAAAGAAAGACTGACCATGTATAGAGACACGCATACACTGCAAGAAGCTCAGAGCTTCCAAGTAGTCTACATTGAGCTTCTCTGGCTGATGTTCTTGTAGTGCATGAATGACGATGCATTTTCCTTCCTGAAGAGTTTCTGCAACAAGATTGCATAGCTCCTTTTGTTTGGAAGACCAGTCACGCTGGTGTACATGGACGATGTGAGTTGATAACTCAGGATCGGATTCTGGAAGCTGGGAGAAATATTGGACTGTGTCGGCGTTGGCTTGACATAGATTTTTTTCACCCTTCCAGATGCATGGCAGTATGGTTGTAAATCTGCTGGACCATTGGATGGTATCCAAAAATGAGGACACCTGAACCCCTAGGATACCAGTTGTGAGGTCTTTGGAGTGATGCAGTAAGTCGTTGATTGCAGTTGGAGAATTGGGTGCTGGTGTATGGAAGTCTGAAGGACCTGGATCAGGTGTTGCAACCCAGTGGTGCTTTTCAGAAGGTTCTATGGTGGCCTGCTGGAGCTTTATCTTAGTGTGTGAACATCATTTGTACTCATTCTGCTTTTGCCTGTAGGTTTCCTTTTTAGTGGGATCTGAGTTCATTTCCTCACGCCACATTCTTTTGTACACTTCATCCTTAGACTTTGGAGATAGTTGAGACAGTTCAGGATACTTGGACTTATGTGGCATTATATGTCAACACAGAATTATCAAAAGTACAAGAGGTGCAGTTGATGCAGTAGAATAAAGTCTTTTGGCAGAGCAAATATGGGGGATGTACAAGTGTTCTTGACATATTCACCCTTTTCTATGTCAACAAATATGCTGACCATCACACATTTGAAATCACAGCTTAGTGTAACTCATTTTTTTGTATCATTTTGTTTACTTTGTTCCTTGTCACTCACTTTTCACCGACTTTTCCACTTATTATATGTTGGTTACTTAATTTCAAAGCACAAATTTTTCACATCTAAACAAACAGTGCAACAAGTGACAATTTGTAACAACTTACAGAAATTAGTGCAAAAAAGTTAGAACACTGAACTGATGATTTACTGATGTAGTACATCCCAATGATCCCAAAATTTAAATCATTTCAAACAGGAGAAACTATGCTTGTGCCAGAAGAAGGAAGGAGTTGGTAAAGGTAATGAAGGAATGCATAGTTAAAGGTCATGGAAGGTCATTCAAGTAAATCAACTCAGTCAGGGAAAGTTGGTAAAGTAAGTCAAACGTCAGGCATGTCAGTCAAGTCAATTAAAGGTCAGGGACAGTCAGTAAATTTAGTCAAAGGTCAGTCAAGTTAGTCAAGTGTCAAGGAAGTCAGTTCAAGGTCAGGCAAGTGACCATCCATTCACATATATCTGTACCATTGATTATAAGAAAATTAAAGCTCTTCTCCATTTAAGATCTGTGTCGTGGATATCTCCTTGGATACAACTGTTATATGAGTTATTCCAATCTGTCAAAGGCCAGGGAATAAATCTCAGTTAAGGGTGACCGGGTCAGGCAAATGAACAAGCCATCAAGTTACATAATTCATTCAAGTCAGTTGATCAACTAAACTTTTGGACAACTTCACTATCATTACTTTACTAGTTAAGATCACTATCCACTCAGACTATCGCTGAGCTTATAAAATTGCTGCCTAGCATCATTGAAGATTTTCCAGAATCTGATGCCCCAAGCCATCTCTATGAATTTCTGGTATCTAACATACCTGACTATAAAAAACAGCTCTTAGACCCTTTGTCAACCACTCCAGAAAGTCAAGAAGTTCAGCCAGAAAGTGAAGAATCTCGTTTTGAGAGCTGAGAGCTCCTACCAGTAAACATAGGGCATGAGATGAAGAGACAGCTACGCCCTAGGACTGGTAAGTTTTTGTGTGTATTAAATCATGTGTAATTTGTCAAATCTATTCTTTCTAGCTTCAAAGCCAGCCACACAAACCACTCTAAGCTCATCTTCTAGAGTTTCTAAGTCTGTTAAAATAAAAAATAATCTGCCATTCAGATGAACCACAGGTGCTAAAAGCAAGTGCTGCTGCAGAGATGGAGTAAGAGTAGAAATTTTTGAGGGTCCTCCCTAGAAAAAGGGCCAATATTGATGATGAAGAGGAGGAATATAAAGAGGATGCAGGTGATAAAGAGGCTACCTGGCAGGCTAACAGATCTCCTCCTCCTCCTGACACATCTATGTTAACCAGAATTGCAGAGTTAGCAAACCTGTGGTCCTCAGACAATTTGAAGCACATTCAGAATCTTCTGGCCGTTATCCAAAAAAAAACAAGTGCCACTCTCAATCCCACCTCTGCAAATGATCTCACTTTGAAAAATCTGATACACAAGTGCTAGACTAATGATGAAGATGGCCAGTATCTCTCCTTTATCTCTATTATAGACAACATCCAGCTGGCTTTTCATTTGGCTTTGTACATTCATGGTTGTTCTACTATTGTCTCTCTATTTACTCAAGTCCATCATTCAGTTTCAAATGTTCGCCAACTACTACTAGTACTTTTGGGCAGCTGGATAAAGACATGGGACTATCCAAGGGGTCAGTTTTTAGTATGTTGAAGAGAGGGCAGCATCTAGCATTTATTGCATGTGCTAGTGAATTATGTCTTTTTTGTTAGTTTTGAATATGACAAAATTATCATTTTCAGGGACTCCATATATTCTGCTACTTATAGCAGTATCAGAGATGGCCAGGCAACTTATTCATCAAAGCAAGGTGACTCACAATATGGTAGTTGAGCTCATAACTAGCATACATATACAGTCTCAGTCGCAACTTCAATTCCTTATCTTTGCAAAGGGGATGGATGGCTGCTCTAAAGATATAATTTTACACTTCTCTGACATATAAGGATGTGATGATTTACTATCTACTCTCCCTTTCAAGTAGGTCTTATAATCTTGCAATTGGAGGAGCCACCTGAAGATCTTTTCTCCTCCAGTACATATACTCTTCCTAAACGAGACTTGGATATCTGGTGTCCTTTACTGTCTCCTAATATTGTCTCCCACAACTACCTCTCTCCCACCGATCAACCCACTGTGAGGATAGCTGACCATCAACTTGTGGAGATCAAATCGCCTCTTTGCATGAGTACTTTTTGTTTATCTCCTGTCAATAAAGAAAATCATGTATTGTGGACAAGTCAGGAGCAACAGAAGGCCATGAAGGCCACCAGGGTTACTGATTTGTATAATATTCAGCCCAAGGCAAGCTATCATTTGTTATATTGTTAGTCCAGCACTCAAATTTTGATATAGACGAACAAACTCTTTTCTGGTAGCATCAGAAACAATGATCAGTATCTACATATCTCTTATGAAGCTGTCAAACAGTGAGTTTCCTTATTTTGATTCATTGTAATAGACTCATTGAAATTCTTCCAGCCAGGATGTCAAGTTTGTTGACAAGGACAGAAAGTTTCTGGGTCTTTTGATCTCACAGACTTCTCCAATCATCAATGACTGTCTCAAACAGCTCCAAGATTATCTTTTATTCAATACAAGACTGGACTTGTCTTTGACATTATTCCAGGCAATTTTTTCATTTTTCCATCCTACCCACTTTAACCTCCACTTCTCTGGTTTCAGAGGTTCCCTCATATTACATTCAGATGGACTGACAGAATCTTGGGTGAAGAATAGAAATGGATGGGAAAATCATATGAATGCTACTTTTGATTCTTCATTTCTGCTCTAATAGATCATCCTACAGATTATGTTCAATCATCGGCATTGTTTTTCCATGTGTTTACTTCTTACCTTGTCAAAATAACTTTCTATATCATCGGAATCTATTTTATCTTGTCATATGCCCACTACCTTGGTTCATGATAACACAGGTTCCTTCTCATTTTCTTGTGTATTGCGTGTTAGAGTCTCAGTCTAAGTGCTTCCAGGAAGGTGTTCTCCGCAACTGATTTGCATCAACAATCTATCCCAAGTCATTCTTTTGAGACAAGTAATTGACTTTGCAATTAGAGCTGTGATGAGTAAATCCAGTGAACAAGGTGACTCATGAGGAGGCCTGTGACATGTGATAAGTTGTGAGATGGGAACCTTACAATTTACATAATTTTTCATCCTAGGTTGAAAAATGCTGTCACTGCAACATTCCCTTGAGGTCAGGCCATACTGTGAGAATGATAATTTAGATAACTAGCAATGTTAGTGTACAAATGTTGGTAGTAGAGTCAGTCTGAGGTCAAGAAAAGTCAAGTCAGTGAAAGGTCAGGGAAGTCAGTCCAAGGTCAGGCATGTCAGTCAAAGGTTAGGCACGTCAGTCAAAGGTCAGGCATGTCAGTCAAAGGTCAGGGAAGGTCAGTAAAGTCAGTAAAGTGTCAAGTCAGCCCAATGTCTTGCCATAGGTGAAGCTGGATTGAAGGGAACCAACAAGAAATTTTATATATAGCTGTAATGCTATTGATATACTAAACTATTAAGCATCGGTAGCCGTGTAATCAAAGGGTTATATACTGAATGCATGACAATAGAAGTTGCATTACTAGTAAGCGTGAAGTACACACCTTTGAACAATTATTTTCTCTTCATACAGAAGAGTCTGCCTCATATCATGTGAACCTAATTGTGGAAAGCATGCCCGCACTCACTCAATAGCAGATCCTATACTTGCAATAGTGTGTGCTTGTCTGTGTGAAGACTTCAGTCCCTACTGAGAGAGCCGCTTTTTCAGTAGGTCGATCCTGTAATCAAACTATGTACTGAAGGTGTGCTTGTGACGTCAGAGCCTTGCATTTGCCTTTTTGTCTGATACATCCAGGAGCACCTTCATCGACTTCAGCATGACCTGGTATCCCCTGGAGCCAATCTTGTCCTCCGGCAATGCATTGTTGCACTTGCTGGGACCAATTGTCCACCTAGCCAATGTGTCGTCAACTTTGATCACAGGTAAATCAACATTATGGCTTACAACTTAAGTTGTCACTCAATCGATCATAACCACATTACTAGAGACAAGCTTGGTGCAATACTCATCTGGCTTGATTAGTCACCCCTGGCCATGTTGCACTGCAGGTAAGACAGCCACAGTGTTCCTCAAGTTGTTCTGCGCCATCAAGCCTGCATAGCAGCTGAGGGGGTCTGGCAGATGCAACAAACTGTCTTCTCCTGTGGCTGTGCTAAATCAGTTACATTCTTGGCTTCTACAAGTCTAGATGTACCATTGTTCATCGATGAGGAATTACCTCCTCCATGTGGAGATCCTCCAGCCATGGTGGTTGCCCTAGCCTTGGCTGACATGTTCACATGTCAGCATAGTCTCAAGGTCATGCAATAGTATGACCTACAGGGACTTTGTATGGTATCTCCATCTGAGTATGACAGATCATTAGTGCACATGTGACGAGACATGGAACAAACCACTCACTGCCTATGTTGGAATAATTCAGGTGAGGCACAGAAAATCATAAAGAATCTGGTATATTCTGAATCAAGGCATTTGTGGTAAGCACCATAGAGAACCTGTTGTTTTCGCCTCCCCTAAAACTTCACCAGAAAGGCGAGTCTCTCAGCTGGATGCAAAGCATTGGCAGGCAGGGCTGTTGATGTGTGCAAAGCCCCTCATCCAACATGCAAAGAACACACAAAGGGGCCTTCACCAGTAACATGCTTTTATACAACAAGTGAGTGAAGTATTTCCAACAATGAAGGAACACACTGAGGAGCTAGTGAGAATCACAGTGGGAAGAAGGCAAAGGCAAAGATCACTGTGATGCTGAAATAATCGCTGACATAAGAAGTTCTCGCAATCAATTTGGTAGAGAATTAGGCTTATCCTTGCTACAGAACCCTAGAAGTTGGGAATTAATGCCACTGGTGTGTATGAATGGCAAATGTGTAGCTTCAACACTTCATAGCTACTCAAGGTATTACACTCCTCATCAAAGTACAAGAATATCAAGCTATTAACCATCAATATAAGCTCTATCGAGCAATAATGTTACCAATAAAGCCATATTACTCATTGCCAAACTCATCCTCACTGTTTCAATTTCATGACCAGTGTCAATAAAGGCTCTCAGTAACAAATATTGGAGCCAGCATACCATACAAGTAAACAGCATCTGCCCAGGGTATATTGCTATAGACATCTTGTGAAATTACCCCTGTTGTGCAAACTTGTGATGTTAGTGATGGTTTAGCAACACCGATATCTTTCCGCCAGCCGAGCCTTCATTTCACACATTGTCCTCTCTTACAAACTCTGGCAAAATTGTTAGTTGTGATGGCGGCACTGGCACTATGTAATTTACGTAATTTTTTGTCCTAGGTCGAAAAATGCTGTCACTGCAATCTTCCCTTGAGGCCAGGCTGTACTGTTCAAATAATATGTTAGATACATAGATCAATGAATCCATCGTGTCCTAGTTGAGTTCACCTGCAAAGTGAATGTTTTTTTGTTTTTTTCTGCTGCACATGAATCCTGATGTCAATGATGCAATGATCAATTAACGAGATCATTGACATATGTTACATGTATGCTTACTATTGCACTTGTGTGTTCCACATCAATTGAACACAATAGCACTAAGCATGAGTTATGTATTTGGGATTTTTTCTTCTGACAACAGGAATTGTGCTCTTTTTCTGACTTAAGTTGTGAAAAAACCTGTCTGAGATTTTCCTGATGCTACCACGATGACAAACTGTACTATTAATTCATGCATATTTTCTGCTCTGCACACTCATTTTCCTTATGTTCTCAACCTTGTCTGACTAGATCTTCAAGGTAAACAATGAAGACTAAAAATTATGCTACATGCTGCTCATTGATTAATGATTTGTTAGGACTGGTGGCCAGGATTGCAGAGAAAGTATGTACAGGGAAATGAGGCATATAAGACCCTCCTAACATGTTACATGGGAGTAGGGGATACAAAAATGGAAGTCAGGGACTTGGTGCACATGGACCACTATGATTTGGCAGTTGGCTGAAGCTTGAGGAAGTATATTACATAAACATCATGGGTCTGCTGTGGATCTCTTTTCATGTCTCTGTGTTGAAAATTTTATTTGACTTCAATCTCTCTGGACCTCTAGCTGGTAATTTCCAGCTGGTCATCCATTCATACAATGTTGAGCGCTTCGCTTGACCTCCAGCCTTGCATCTCTTCTCTCTGTGTGTTAAACACTTCGTTTGACTTCCACCTCTCTGGACCTCTAGCTGATAATTTCCAGCTGATCATCCATTTATACCTTGAGCCTTGCATCTCTTCATTGAATGCGTCCCATTTGACTCTGGTATGAAAATCTTCTCTTCTCTCTATGTGTCCAACACTTCATTTGACTTCAGCCTCTCTGGACCTCTAGCTGGTAATTTCCTCTGATCATCCATTTATACAATGTTGAGTGCTTCCCTTGACCTTCAGCCTCTCTGAACCTCTAGCTGGTGATTTCTGGCTGGTCATCCATTTATACAATGCTGAGTGCTTCACTTGACCTTCAGCCTCGCATATCTTTGTTGAATGTGTCCCATTGCTGGCCTGTATCTCTTCTCTCTGTGTTGAACACTTCATTTGACTTCAACCTCTCTGGACCTCTAGCTGGTAATTTCCAGCTGGTCATCCATTTATGCAATGTCAAGCGCTTTGCTTGACTTCAACCTTACATATCTTATATCTCATCATCAAAAATCTTGCCTGACTCTGGCTTGGGATCTCCATTTTTCTGACTGTGTGTCGAACACTTCATTTGACATTGGCATGGGATTTCCCTCTGGACTTCTAGCTGGTCATCCATTTCTACAATGTTGAATGCTTCATATGATTTTGGCATGGGATCTCTCTCATGTCCTCCTTCCCCTGCAACAACCCAAACACCCCTTCAGTCAACACCGGAGTAGCCCAAGCTAGCACTCAGGCACAGCCCAACCTTCACAATGCCTTCGCCATAGTTCTTCACCCTTAGTGCAACAGTCGAAGTTAGACATAGAATCTGCTTTTATCTCTACTTCTTCAGTAGTTATCCCTTCCTCCGCCTCGTTTGACTTCCGAAAATGTACTGTGTGGTTCATTTTTGTAGTTGTTGGTTATCTCATGATACATATAACTTATTTGGTAGATAGCAAGTCCATCAGGCATGAGTCAGTCTGATATCAGTCATTTACATCACTGTTTATAGAATGTTGATTGGGTTCTGGTCGACCTCGACCTCTATCCTTACTACTCAGTGATGTGTTAGTGCTTGCCAATGCTAGCTGGATCTGCAGTGTGGTTAGACTGGATGTCTCCATGACAATTATGACTGATGACTACAAATATGACATATTCACACTTCGGTGGAGAAAGAGAAGTGAGTGTCAAACTCCACAAACTAATTCTATTGGCTGGATTATAAGATCACAGGATTTTCCAAATGAAGCATGGGGTAGTTGTGTTCCCTCAAACTTCACACTCATTCAGATATGACAACATATGTAAAGTAGAGGCTGACCTATATCAGGAAAATGCCAGCCAGATTATGTGCTTTGTGCAACATCTCTCAACCCCTGATGTGTGAGGGGAGATTAGAATCAAGTTCATGGCAAGATGTTCACTGTCAAATATTTGAGATATATTAAAGAGCCATACTTGCATGCAGTGAACTCTAGCAGCCCCAGAGGTAATGTACTGACAGGGCTTGTAACAATTGAGTTGGTAAACTTGCTTGTGGCATTCTCAGAGTTCTTGCACATCCACAACTAGTACATGATCCAGACAGCCACTATTCAGGCAGACAATGAGATGGAGGTGCTTTGATTGACAGCTGCAGTGCCTTCAACATGGTGCTGCCCACAAGCATCTCACATGACAAAACACAGAATTATGTCTGTCATTACTTCTACCTCCAATCATTCTTGCTGTCAACTGGGGACTTTGACTATAATGCGCTTGGATTTTGGTGATGAGTGGAGGGGGTTACTGTAAGCCTACCACAGAACAGTTCGTGCACAAGTACAGTGGACTGATTTTCTTTGTTGGTCTAAGTCAGTCAATATAGAAGTCACCATCCACCAATTATGGGGCACACTCTACATTGTTTCCCCTCTGCAACCAGCCATAACTCCTGTACTTGTCTGTGAAAGTGGCCGAGTACACATTTTTAATCATTCACTCGATAGCTATATGGCTTACTTTTGTATGTTAAACATCATCTCATCTTCATTGGGTCTCATGCCTAAAACAGCCAGCAGGATCAGCAAAGTCTCCTAGACTAGATGGTATTGTCCTATGTAGAGTATAACTCTCAATAGGACAGTAAAGGGGATCGAAAAAGTACAGTAGGTCTGTTATGCAAGACTTTGTCAAATGTCCAGCTGATGGCCATTACTTACATTATTTCCGACATTTGGAATAGAAGTAGCACAGGCAGTATTAGTTGTACGGTTGGGTGGCAAGAAAAGTGTAGTCACATAGTCAGGGATGTGAATGGTCAAAGACATGATGCAAGTTCCTCTTGCGAAATTAACTCACCTGGGTTGCTTTGATCACCAGAACAGTAGGATCACTGCGCCATGGCTATATCCTTGTAGAAGTGAGAAGTGATCACTGTGGCGATGGCAACCGCTCTTTCCATGCTCTCTGATTCAACAATTTTGTATCCCTGATAGTTGTTTGAAGCCTTGTACTTGTTGTGGTTGATCACCATAAGGCAGAGGCTGATGAGTGCCCTATGATATAGTTCTTCAAAGCACTTTAAAATCACAATGTGAGAAGATTTGGTGGCTTACTGAAGCTGGGTGAGAGCCATGGAAGAGCTATTATCATCCTCTGGAATGTCTCCAGAGTGTTGTCATGCACCTGATTGGTGAGGAACTGTGCCTTGTGAGCATTAATGTAGTGAAATATCTCGGTAAGATGTAAGGATCCGAAGTTATGCAAGTTTCCGCCAGTGACAAATGATTTCTTAGGAGTATATACCGCATGGACTTGGCCAGCAGGTTGAAAACTGTAAATTTTAAGCTAAAGTGCAGAACAAACAACAAAGGACACTTACAGTATGTCGCCATCCAACAGTGTGATGACCTCTGCTTCCCAAGTCAAGATTATCTCCTCCTGGTTTTTGGCGAAGTTGGCAAACAACATCTGCGCCTTTTGAAAAGCTGTTCGACTGAGTGTGTTTCTGGTGTGGAATACTACCCAGAACTTGATGCCTGTTTCGATCTGAACAAATGTCATGGTGCCATCAGCATTGTGATGTGGGTGGGACACAAACCCTGCATGGTGAAGTAACAACCAGGACTTTGTGGTAAAGTTGTCTGGGTGAACCTTGCCACTGTGAATGGGACAATCAACTGTGGTTTGGTTCCAGCCATATATGAGGCCATGGTATAGAAGCCTATAAAGTGGGCAGTCAGGAACAGTCACAGAGGGGGATGTTGAACTTACTGGAGCTCTGTGGGGAGACCTACATGGCAGAGAGGCAGATCAAGTATGCATTGAATTTTGGAGGGGTTACTTATGTTGTCCAGGAATTATTGTATTGTCCCTTGCTTGTGAGGGTAAGTGACATCCTCTACTCGTTTGGCGACATCTGTTGGGAAAGTTGAGTTGTATGGAAAACAAAACTGACTGACTGACCGTGTATAGTAACATGCATCCAGGGCAATATCCCAAAAATTTTCTCTAGGTATTCTGCATCCAGTGCAGTGGCACTATTGCTACCACTGCCTTGGATAATAACAGGTTTGTTATGGCTAAGAGCCTCACTGACAGATTGCTGTAATTGTCCTCTGGTTAAGTCATTGCATTTGAGGTGAACAATGTTGCTTGAGGAGGGTTTCAATTCAGGGAGCTCAGAGAGGAACCACACCATGGCGGCATCATTGTCCTCACATATATTGATGCCATTACTCATGGTACACAGAAATATAGTCCTGCACCTGTCAGCCCAAGTAACCATTCCAGATTGTTATGGTACGTCGAGGCCGAGGATGCCAGTTATAAAGTCTAGGTTGGGAGGAGATATGGGATGGGTTGTGTCTGGAATGCATTGAGGTGGATCTGTCATGACATTAGTGTCTACCATGTGACAGGGTCATATGGGGCTCCTGAGTACAGGGTCTATGAGGCTGTTGTGGACAGATGTGGTGTAGAGACTCGTGCATCTCATGGTCTGATATGGTGCTTTACACTAGGAAGTACATAGCATGAACTTGTAGTGTCACTCTGTGCGCTACCCACAGCTATCTCCATATGAGGCACAGCTTTCCTGCACAATGCGCACCATGTGCACACCATTTCCGGGCTTCATGATGTATACACGCACATGTGTTCCCACATGTGAGCGCCCTATAGTTCCAGCTATCTAGAAGCATCCATCCACTGTCCACCAAGCCCTCTAGTGCATATATTTCCATTTTTTTTTATTAGCATATTATTCCACCTTTATTTTTATCATGTTTTAAAGATTTTTTTGCAATGTCACTGAGCTTGTTTGCTGGTACAATTCAGCACCCTGATCCTTTCTGCACTCTCAGGATCCTGCATCTGTTGGGCAAGCCATATTCTTTCTCGTTCTGTTTGCTGCTCTTTCGGGTTGAGGCCTTGCAAGTCATATTTGAAGCATGGAGGCATGATTGAATTACATGTACATTTAAGTTGAGCATCAATGTGATGGTGGTGAGAACTCATATTCGATTTACTGTTGGGAGTCAAGCACTAAGATGCTTTGTCAGCAATCTGTGTAAGCAGAGTGGCAGGGCGCTGCAGGGGTGTAGACCATGTTCCAATTTAACGTATTGTCCCTGTTGGTCCCAAAGGGTCTGTGCACAATTCATAATGCAGTAGTAATTTGTAAGCTATATGCATTGTGCAAAGTATTGCTACTGATTTCATACACTTTCATATAGTAGCTCAGTGCTCATGCACATGGCTCTTCCACTCAATCCACGGATCACAACTTCCCTGGCTGCATGGACTGACAAATTAATGATAGTAATCTAGAACACCCCATAAGTATGACCCATAGTGTGTCCATTACTCTCTTGCACTCACCCAAACTGGAGTACACCTACTGACACCAACTTTTGAGCTGCCCAGAACTCCTGAGTCCCAACTTGAAGACTATGTCCAACCTGTCCAAGATGGGACAACTCAGTGGAAGTTCAAGCAATGGCAGGTGCACTGGTACTAGTAAGCACTATTGCAGTTTTGTCTCCAAGTCTTCACTCAGTGCCACCTGATGTCTGCTGCTTGCATGATTTCAGTATGATTTCAAAGTACTTATAGCACTGCCTAGTACACCTTGAACCTCCATGTTCCCCACACCTTCCAATGCTATTTCAAAGCCTTCCCCATTTTTTCTTTACACACATCTCTACAAGTTCAAGGATGCCTACTGGGAGGTAGAACTACCTGGGCTACTGGTGGCGGCGCAGTGCAGAATGTCAGAGGGAGACCATGTTGTAGTAGAGCTTTTGTATGATTTCTGTTTGTATTGCATGTTAATTGCCATTGAATTACTGCTGGATCACAATGGAGTAGCTAAAACCAAGGAAGCTGGCAAGCAGTCTAAGTGAATGGCCAAAGGAGAATCATCAGAGGGTAGAACTCTCCTAGATCATTGTGAACATGAACACACTGCACACAAAACCCCATCACACTCGCAATTAGCAAATCCACAGTAGTTTCATTATGCTATTAAACAGGAGGCAAAATTGAATGTGGAGTGGGTGAAGCTTTGAGAAAAAGAACTAAGAGAACTGGGCAAAGAAACTGAAATGCAAGTGAGCATGAATTTGTTGTTGACTCATCTGATATCACCAATTTCCCAGAATGCTATACATAAGTCATTGTCCTGGGACAACATTTTGATCAGCTTATTACCTGAGAGCTACGTATGTATCACCTGTTGTATATAACTCAAGGTATATTTTGGCATTTTTCATCACAACAGCATCTATGCATTTAAAGCATTTGTACAAGTACATCATCTTTTGGGCTAACTAGTAATTACTACTAAGTAGTTCGGACTGACATTGCCTGACATTTCAGTACTTACATAATCACACAGGTTCAGTTTTGTCTAGCTTGAACATAAAACATCAAGTAGCTAACAAACAATTGTGCATGATCTCACTTATACAAGCAACTAATACATATTGGAGGGTTATGGAGTGTATTTTCATGGCAGAAATTGAAAGGGAGTGGTGGGTGGGTTTTAAAAAAGTCAAAAGTGCGAGTAAGGAGGTGCATGATACAACAAACTTGAAAGAAGGAAACCCAAATGAAGAATTTCAGGAACACTCAACTGTACTTGTGGTTCTGTGTTCATTCTTGTGGGCTACATGATCAGATCAACACCCTTACCATGAAAGGAAAGAAATTATGTCATGGAATTCAGTGACTACGTCATGGATGTCATGGATGTCTGCAAAACAACTTGCACAACATAATTCAGTGAAAGGTCAGGCAAGTAAAATGTTCAAAAGAAGTCATACATGCACATATGCATGTACCTCTATGTGTCTTAAAATATGCATACATGATGTTTTGGACCGACTCCTATTGCATCAAGTTATTAAGTCAACTAGTTGGAATGTTTGGACTGACTTTGCCTCTCAGAGCATTATCTTTTTTTGGTACTGACATCTTTACACCAAGTCTTAATTAAGCTTAATTCCCAACCAAAACTTCTCTTTGAAATATACTTAGCATAAATGTCTCGAGAAACATCTTGCCATGAGTCAGTCTGGTCAGTCTTTGTATCACTGATTAGGCCAGTGTGACTGTCTGTTACTATTAGTGAATGTCACAGGTTGGCTTACAAAACAGTGGACCGTAAGTCACCGAAGTGAATACAAGGAACAAGATCTCAAATTTGCGCCCTATGTAGGGCTGATCCTTGTCACACAAAGCAAGTAAATATGCTATTATAATGATATATGAGCAGGCTGTATTATATATGCAAGAGTAAGATACTGAAAAACATCAAAAATGTGATTTTCCATGTTTTTGTTCCTGTAGCAAGATCCTATGTGTTTCCTGGGCCACCTATATAATAGATCTACTCTGAATATACATAGAAATAGACCCCTTACCTCAACTGAGGTCCGGTACTACAGGAAAAATTTTCACAGAGGGTAAACTACCAGGGGAGGGGGGCCACACCATGCAACAGGGTATTGTCCTATGGTCCCGTGCTCCTGATACATTGTTCCTATTGTTAAATAGATTCTGAGAATTATCTTTGCAAGTTTGTTCAACTAGAAATAATTAAATGGGAACATATTCTGTGTTTTCTTGCATATGTGCTATATCTATTGATGTAGGACACTTCAGGGGGTCAAATAAATATGGGAATCTACTCATATATGCTCATAAACATGTTCTGAATATCATAGAACACTTCCCCACCACAGGGGCAAAAGTGCGAAAGTGTTTTGTACCCTACCCTATGTTAAATTGCCTCTGGAGGAGGAGCAGTCACACAAACAAATAAAAAAAGCAGTCTATTATATTATATTATACATATATATACTAAACTACTACTTATATATCAAGGGGGAGCTATTGTGGTGTGGTGGTGAAGCTGCAATGATGTGGGGAGGGTGTGGGAATAATTAAATTGTGGGATGTACCATGTTGGGTGATGTTTTGGGTGTTGTGGGGTAATTCCCACAGTAGGTGGCCAAAAATGCGAAAAATGCGGAGTGTGGGAATAATGTGGGGAGGCCAAAATTGCAGAGTAAAACATATCAAAACATCTGACAAATGTGGAAAACACATTTGTAACTGAAAACATAGCTGAGTTTGAAAACCCCCAAAAATGCGGCTGTGAAAGCCAAAACACCCACCCAAATAGGGCCCTGGCAAAGTCCCATGCAATAGGTCAAAAAAGTGAACTGGCAGTTGCCAAGGATGGTGTCTATGGGAAAACTGGTAGTTGCCAAATACTAGGTCTAATCTTACAGCCAAGGGTGGACACAATAGGTAGGCTGTATAGAGTGATGTGACTTGACCACACCTGTGGCTGACATCTCCCATACCAGATATTGACAGTGATGCTATTGTACCTCCAGGAGATTCATGTGTGGTTCATGGTCAAAGTCATGCCATTGACACTGGAGGTAGGTCTTGATATCAGTCATATTTCGGTCATCCCACTGCATGCTAATTCATTGGTGGACAGGGAAATCACCTGGTGGGTGTCTAGTTTATTTGACATAATTTGGCCGGCCACATTCTGACCTCTGGTGCATGGTCAGCTGATTACAGGTCTAAGGCATTGGCCCTGAAGGCATTTTCACTGATGCAAGATGATGGCGCCATGGCTAAATGCAGCAGTTGCTCAGATGTTGGCCAGTTGAAGAAATGTGAATGACCAGGCTGTACTTATGTGCTGTGCTTCTGGAAGTCAAATATGCAGCCCTGTGTCCACAATCTAGGTCCAGGTGAATTTTGGTGTCCCCCATGTTGGAGCCATAGGCGCTCTACTCCACTGCCTGTAAGCTGGTCCTAACTGAATCCTTGACTTATTGGTGACTCTGATATGTTAATAGTACTCAGTGGTTGCACAAGGTGCCTATATTGCCAACTGAATTTACATCCAACGCCCACTGGTGTTTCACACCATTGCCCTGAAACTTAACGCATACCCCAAATGGTTGTTGCAATGTCAGTTGGAGGAGGAATTTTTACCTTGGAAAAATATGGTATGTGCCACTTCAGTCAATGGCTGAAATAACATGAAATTAAGCCTGAGTATGTGGCAGCTGTGTTGTACCATATCAAACTGGTCACTGGAGCTGCTTGCCTGCCCAATGCCCATGCTCATGTCTGCAATGCCCTGGCCTTGGTGAAGGCCAGATCAGTGGCTGACTTTCTGGTTCTCATAGACATGCACAGCGATTACAAGAATGGTGAGCTGGTCCACAGTGTCGACAAACATGGAAATGTCTGGACTCAGGATGCCACAGAGGTAAGCACTGGCTGAATCCTGTAGCTTTCTTTCCTTGACCAGGATGTCAGGTGTTCCGTCACCACTTTGGCCCAGAATTGTGGAAGTGGTCCCTGGATATGACCAGCATCAAAGGAATGATTCTGCTGGCCTGTGGTCCAGCATTCATGCAGCTGTCACATTTTGAAAAAATCAAGTCACTGGTCTCCAGGTATGATACCTGCCTGCCCTCCAGTTTTTTGATGACATTGTAGATCCAGCAAGCGCCTGCAGTTCATCATCGGATTCACTGCTCATTCCATTCAACCCTTTGTGGTTATGCCCTTCATGTTACAGATGATTGTGGAGGTCTATATTCACCAAAAGCCTGTTCAGCTGGCCCTTGAGCAGCAGATTGCTAACTGGACACTGCTGTCCCATACTTCTGTGGTGTTGGTTTGCTGGAATCAAGAAGGGTGTCTGATTAGCCAAAGATATATAGCTGCCACTCCCTTTGGCTGCATGTGGGGGCTTCCCCCTCAATGTGGCAATCAACTGTGCAATCCCAAGCCTGGGGACATCAAAGCCAAATAATCTTGCCAAGGCACTGGCTTCTTGAAATTCCATTGCAACTGCTGCAGCTGGGATTTTGGTAGTTACAAACCCCAACCAAAATGGCTTTTACAGTTCTCCTTCCACAAGCCTTTGTTTGTTCACAACTTTCTGCTCACCAAGGAGCAAGAGGATTACATTTGTCTGTGCCCCAGTAAACCACCCTGTCCCAATCCATGACAAGTGCCATCCATACATTCAATTTTTAAATCATCTTGCACACATTATGTTGCCCTCATTGTACATTGGATAAGACAGTTCTTACTTTTAATAAAGCAAATGTATGTGGAATCTCCAGAGAATTTCTCCATTGTTATCCCCCAAAAGTGAGGCCAGGGCCTGAGTGTTCATCACCTTTTCCCAATGCTAAGTGAAGACAGCTTTGAAACAACGAGTTATCTGGTCAGCATATAGAGGGAGATACTACAATACATGGTACCAACTGCCAGATTCCATGCAAGCCACTAGCTATGCAGCCAAAGTGCAGAAGTTCTTAAAAGGATTGTGCAGGAAATTCAAGTGTAGGCACATCCACAGGAGTAGGATACCTGTGGTACCTGACATGGTTGGCAAGGAGTGCTGGTTAGGGATATCATGTTGGCCAGGCATTTGATACATTCAGAAGCCTAGCCATGAATGGAATGGAATAGAATATTGAGGTTTAAATACATGTACCTGTAAGTCAGGGCATTATAATGCACTCCAGAGAGGTGTAGAAAGGTGAAATAGAAATAAACTAGATGATAGACACTGGCTATCTGCACTCATATCAAGGACATGGTTTGAGGATGTGGATTGTGTGGACCAATCCAGCATTCAAAAGGATGTGCAAACTCTAGTGCATACCTTTGGATGGTATTGGTGTTGACCAAGCCATACAACATCATGCCTGGGCCTCATGAGACACCAGTTATGAAGTAATGAAGCTTCTTGCTTTCAGGATCGGTGATGATGGCGAGATTTACCCATGCAGAAACCCTTAAGGACGATGGCCACAACCTGTTCTCAAGGCCCTGATGACCCAACATCACCTCTTCTCCTCAGATGAATACTGCTAGTGTCATCACCAAGAACTCCTGGATTTCTGCCTGAGCCTGAGAAATTTCTGCCCTTGTTCCACCCTCACAAGTCATGAAATTACAGTGATCTGGATTGGATTTTCTGAGCCTAAACTACAGGGTTAATACAATAGACAAAGATGGGAGCGTGAATTCCCTACATGCCCAGTTCCTTCAAACTCCATCCATCCTCCTGCAGGCTGTGGTCCAAGACACAGGAATTGTGGTAGGTCAGCCTGGAAGATCCAGGGTGAATGAAGATACAGAAAAGGGCCTGATTGACCATGAGACAACACCACTGGCCTACCTCGTCCCACTCAGGGACATACAGTTGCATGAATAATTGATATTCCCCACATTCCTTCACCTCATCCAGCATCTTTTGCTTCATAAGATATTTGATGAACTGTCTTGAGACGCTGGCTTCATGTTTTAGAACCACAGGTTTGGGAATCTGTGGATCAAGCCTTGTCCCTGACGTGATTAGCTCTGTCATGAAGTGATGAGATTAGGTGACATCTCAAGCGATGGAATCCAACAAGGTAATGGCATTGTAGTCATGAGATGCAGCCCAGCACTCCAAGATGCCTGGCCATACTGGAAGCACACCTTCCAACCTGTGCAATGCCCACATGTATCTCTCAAATGTGCAACATAAAGTTGAATCCCCTTGATCACATGAGGAACTGGAAACACAGAACAAAACTGGGGCCTCTCTATCTTACACCAAGGTCCAGGATCAGCCTGTCCAACTCCATTTTAAGTGATGGATTTACCTGTAATTTTTGGTCAAATCTAAACCTCTTTTTTCATGGCTAGCTGTAGCTTATCCAGGCACATGTGAATGATTTCAGTGAATGTTTTGAAATCCATATAGCATGCCCACAGGCAGTTGTTGGGTGACATGTCAATCGTGTGCCACATCAATAACTACACATCATAATTGGAGTTAGGGTCATGATGCCCATGACAGATACTATTTCTGTTTACTTACCACTTCATTAATATACACCATCTTGTATCCTCCAGGAAGCTCTTGGCCATGCAACTGCTGGACTGTAGCTGCAAAGATCAGGCCATTAAGGTCCTTGTTACCCAATAGGTAATCAGCCTCCTATTGAGGCAGAGAGGCCACCACCCAATTGATATATGTTTGTTGTTGCAGTTGTGACTGGGTTT
This sequence comes from Suillus hirtellus, assembly GCA_016695485.1. Lineage (NCBI taxonomy): Eukaryota > Fungi > Basidiomycota > Agaricomycetes > Boletales > Suillaceae > Suillus > Suillus hirtellus. The sequence continues at coordinate 182,986 of MU172276.1, read as the reverse complement.
TCTTCCGCCCCGGGTACAGCACTACCAGAATCTCTTTGATCATTATGTAAGATCTGGCGTCGTGCCAATCTGCAATTTCAGCCTGATGCCTGTCAAGAGATTTTGGTACTTATGATCCATTAAGGCATGAGTTACTTGGTAATGGTATGGCGGAGGATACGAGAAGCCCACCCAAAGATGCCTGTCACAGGGTGACAGTCACAATGATATCACCAGGATGCAGTATTAGTCTAGAGACTTGTTACAAGCGGTGCGCATTGGGACTTCTATTGTAAAACATTGTATCAACAGTCATGACATGACATGACTTAGGAGTCCAAACTTGGAGGCCTGGAGCTTTGACCCAAGACTCATAGAGACCAGGAACTTGCAGGCACCTCGGAGGATAGTATCATCAATAGGCAACTTGTGATGCCCTATCTAGAAGCGTCAACCATTGGATCTTTCCATACATCTAGGCCAATTAAACAAAATAAGTCTCAGGTTCTAGGGCTCACATTGCCTCGCCTGATGTCAAAGCTCAGATGCACAAGCATTAGTTAGCAGAGTGGACCACACAAATCATACCAACTAAGGACACAAAAGAGAACACTGTAGGTGGACTTTGAATGGACTCCCTGGGGATATGCCTGAAAGGAAAAAAAATTAAATGCTACTGGTGTGATGGACAAGGCTAAGGCTTCCTAAATGTCTGCCTGCACCAAACCAATCTCTGTGATGCAATGACAAGTTGCTCAGCATGTACATCACGGGCCTCATGGCACATGCCGAAGGCAAGGGATCCAGAAAGTTGAAAGTATCAGACTCAACAGGTGTGCGAGGGCGAAACCTGAAACACTGACTACATAATTGTAATGGTGCCAGTGCCAGTCCCAGACTCCCCTTTGAATCACCTTGCCAGCACAGATTCTGTTTGACATACATTTTCAACGGTAGGCAACCGAAAAGGTTTGTATTTCTTGAATTTTCAGGACACAAATTTCATCTTGCACGCTTCACATGCCACCCTCATTCATATGGGCACAAGTTTAGATGCCCCTACTATAACACTCAAGCTTCTGGAATTCTTCTAGAACAACCAACAATTCATACACACTAAATCAATTCCCTTGCCATCATCTGACATCAGCAAAAGCTCTGTGCACCACTGTAAGAAATGAGCCAAAATGACCCTAATGCTAATGGCATCATTCCTGGAAATCTTCACCATCAAGCACTAATTCCATCTCCTCCCCTGCATTACCCACCGATTCTGATCACACTATCCAAGGACTCTGATGTTATCATTACAGTATGCCACGGAGTTATGGTCTACTGGCCAGTTAGAGAGCCTTCATTTGTGGAGACTTTCCCAGTTGGTCATGCATCTGATGACCCAGGCACACTTCCTTTTGATATTGACACTCGTGGTGCTATTTCTTGTGCTTATTCAAAAGACTGTGAATGGAATGCAACACCAGGATCCCTTTGCACAGAATGCATTGGCATAGTTCCATTCCTTGAACATCTTGTCTCAGTCACATAGGATATCAAACTATGCACTCACTACCATTATTGAAACCATTTTTACATGGTTCAAGTAGTGCATCAGTGTGCTGAAGATGTCAACCGCTTGAAGCTCCAGGTTTGTCTTGTCACTTGCAAGAAACCTTAACTGATAAACTTTAGGGACTCAATGAAGCATGAACGTGTCACTCATATCCTCACATGCTTGAATGACTACCAGTCATTAATCAAGTTGCATTGTCTGGAAATAACATTCCTCACATAAAGCACATCCTATTATCACCAACTTGCCAAGGCCATTTTTAATATGATAGGGCTAACCTCTCTTACACCCATCATGGATTTGAGTTTGAGCTGGGTGTCAAAGAAAGTGTCTAGTTGTATCCTCTTCCTGCACTTGCTCTGGTTCTTTTAATGAAAATGTCACCCAGTTTCTTGATGGAATGCCATCACTTCTTGAGCCTAAAGTAGATTCTAATCATATGGTGTCCACAAGCAATTTCCCATCCCCTCATCTTGCCCCAGCTTCTATTCTCCAACTGTAACAGTTCATTAGCTCGTACAAGACAGCCAAACTCATTGTTCCTGCAGTCCAGTGAGGAGCATTCATCTGAGCAGTGGAGGTCTGATAGAGGATGGTGTGGTGTCTCTCCACCCACTTGACTGTCCATGTAGTTATTCTGGGATGCACCTTCTGTGCTCTTATTGGAAACACTGCACAGGCATGTGCCTCACTCAGTCTATTTGTGAGTGATGCCAATCAAAGACATCTTAATGGCCCCCACTGTTGTAAGTTATTGTAGCTCTCTACTTGCAATGCTCAGAAACCTTGATTTCCATGATACAAGAATTCTATGAGTAGGTGGGCAGTGTTCTGTCATCCTTCACAGAGCTCAGTGTAGTCAAGCTCTCTGAGATGAGCTGGAGATTTCAAGCAAAGCAAAATGACAGCACAAAGAGAGTTTGGTGATCACTGCCCCTTCAAGCCAGGAATCATCTTGAGGATGGCCCACTTTTTGGTTCATAAATCTTCTTTGCATGTCAATCTTACTTACATGAACACTCACTTCTCCTGTATACTTTTCATTTTCATGATCCAACAATAGATTCTACATCACAATGCTTTGGGATTCTAATCATTAACACATCCCACAAGAATAATCTGCTTCTTTGTCATGTTCTGTGTCTGCTTGATCATCTCTCCTGTTCTCTCTCTGCTTAACTTCTCCTCTCTCTCATCATGCCCAGCTTTCTCCTAATTAGTGGAATGGTCATTCATACATGGGCCTGGAGTGGCCTTTGACTGGGCATTAAGCATAATATGTGTAGGGTGTTGACCACAAACAAACTTACACAACCATCTCACTGCTAGTCAGTGAGCATCATGCTTAATTTTAATACTATAGCCCATGTTTGTGACTAGGTGGCAGTGTCAGATTTCATGATCCTGGATCCCCTCATTGTTCCATACTCATTGCTTTGCAAGTTTTCATAAAGCATACTAGTTTGTATAACATTTGTGTGTTCACCATGTGGTATGGGAGCTACCTGGGTATTATATATAGTACACTACTTAAACTTGAAGCAACATGGCATGCAACATCTGAATATCATGTTCAGCCAGGATCAACTGTCCGTCTTCTGCTCCAGCAGGCCTCCATAGACGTTTTCCTCAATATACATTGATTGGGTATCAGATTTCGCCTATTATCCTGGACCAGTCAAAATCCACAAGTTTGAATCCAGGGCTGCAATCCTTTTTTACCATGACATTTGTGTTTCAAATGTCTCCATGAACATAATTTTCTGGGTGAAGAGACTGGAGTCCTGCAGTGAGCGCATCATGATGCGGGTAAGGAACAGAAAGTTCCCCAAGACAACAGTAATCATCTGTGATAATCTCCATCACAACCATGTACCAGCCACCTGGTAGGCATTCAAAGCCATGGAGTATTGGAGCGAAGCCACCAGAAGCACATTGTTGATGTACTTCCTTAGAGTAATGATGGATGAACTTGATGCAGAGCATCTTGTCGTCAGTTGTCTTGGCAGAAAAGAGCAGCTTGGTGGTATCCATTTGATGGCAGTATGTGAAACGACATGGTGATAATGTCTCAATACAAGTATAAGAATATGAGTATGGGAAACTGGGATCTGGAAATTCTGAGTCCAGAAATTTAAGGTGTGGATCAGTAGAAGGAGATGTGATGTTTGATGACATGCGTTCATAGCATTCCAAGAGAGACAGAAGAGCTTTCCTAAGTGCACCAACATGCCGCGCGATCATCACACACATTCTGGTATCAGTGTAGTGATGGAACAGAGGTAAAGCAGTCAAAATTACCTGCATGTTCAGACACGTACTTCAAACAGTGGCTGAGAAATCAATGTGTGACCCTTTAAATTGTGATCAGTGCATCACAAGTTGTGCAATACTATAAACCTACCGAAGAGTGTGATTGCTATACAGGGAAACCTGAATGCAGGCTTCTCCTTTGCGAAAGAGGTCATGGAATGTATATAATATGAAAGGACTTGCATGTGGGGTTTGGCCTTCATGGACCCTATCTCATTCTTGACTTTGGCAATTGCATAGCGGAAGCCTTTGTACTGCACATCACTGTTGGTGGTGTAGTTGCTGCTGTCGATTGTCATGGCCCTTAGGTTGATGTCATGCTGCCGCAGGAGTTCACAGAATTTGGAAGCTCGTCCTGTCTCGTCTTTGAAGAAGCCAGACATAGTCACTGACAGTGCCATGACCAGCTTATGATCATCTAGCATTGGTTCATGATTTTCACAGTCATCCATGAATGCACCAAAGATTGGATGAAGAAGCGTGCTGGGTATAGTGTGTGCAGCTGAAGAGGGTCAATCCCAGTGGATGGTGAGGTCCAGGTCTTTCTGTATGCCTTTGAATCCAGAAGGTTTCCCCTGACTGGAAGGAGTGTTCTGAGGAAATTTTCAGCTATACTCCAAATGAAGTTGCTGCATCCTATTCAGGAGTGTAGAAGGTGACAGTTGCAAATGAGTACAGGAGCTATCTGAGAGGCAGCATCGGCCTGTCTGCCATGTCAGAGTGATATCAACAGGTAGCTTACCAGCGGGTAGTGGTTGGATCACAATATGCAGGTCCTCACATTGAGGAGGACTGTCAAAAACCTTGAGCATTCCATCTATGGGTAACAATGGCTTATCGTGATCTGGTTCTAGGCTCTCAAGAGTATGCTTGAGTGCATTGCTGAAAGGCAGGTTGACCTTCCAAAGTCTCAGCATAAGATCAGATTACAAGTACCAGATCACTCACCTTCCATAACTTGAGACTGTCAGCATCAACATGGTCAAAATATTGCTTCTTCTTATCCTTGATCATATCTTTGAGGTCACCAACAGTGCACATCTGTGCAATGTTGATTGGGAAAATATGGCTTCGGTCATCACCCAAGACAATGCAGTTGAGGTGGAGTGGTTCAGAAGACACTAAGTCAGACTGCAATCAATAAGGAGGAAAGGGTGGCAATATTGAAAGACAACTCATTGGCAGGTGGGACCTGGATAACAACATGCAGAGATTCATCCTCAGGTATTTCAGAAAAAAAAAATTGCAATTTCTTCACAGGTGATAAAGATTTCATTTGGTCAAGTGTAAGATTGTTGAGATTGTGCTTGATTGTATTGTCAACAGGCAGGTCGACCTGCCACAATATCATATTATCAAAATCCAATTGCAGGCATCAGATCACTCACTGTCATATCCCATAGAATCCACACTTCTCTTCCGGACTTCGGACCCTTAGATCCAATCCAGTCCGATGCATAGATCCACTTCCATTCTGATATAGATAAGCTTCCTATTTCATTTCCTATTCATTTCCGACTCGCGATTGTTAACCTTTGCATATGCTTTCTACATAGCCTCAGATACTGCTTACTGATCTTTTCATTATGCCTACTAGTATATAAACTCATGTATATGTCCTGTAGTACCTCAGTTCGAATATCATCTTAGTTTGTCCTCTTTCTGTCCTCTGGACTTGAGTCCTTCTTACTCTTGTCATCCTCCAAGACTTTGGATAGATTCTGATAGTCTATATCCTTGGCTCTACCTTCGAGTAGTCTATACTCTGTTAGTTTCTAGTTCAGATATGTCTGGATTAGCCTTATACGCATTTCCGATATCTGGAAGACATCTGGATATACTATGATACTCGTCCAGACCTTCGGACATGTTATCATTAATACTTTGAAATAAGGGACAGTACTTGGGAAAGGGGCACAGCACATGAGCTGAGGCCAAAGTCCTTCAGATCTGATCCCATGAGAGTACGACCTTAACACTCACCTTCCATAGTGTTACAAACTCAGATAGTTCTTCCATAACAATCCCAATAAAGGGAGATCAAATGTATGGTATCAAGAGGGAGCTTTAACAAGAGGTAGAACTCTGTCAAAGTGATTGAGTAATGGCTAGTCTTCTCACAAGAAGCTAGATCAATAGGATCCCTTGGTCCTAAGAGTATATCGAGGAGAACTGAGTAGATTCAAGTTAAGAAGAAAGTACAGAAGTGACTAAGGTTTAAATAGGTAAAGGATCGTGCACAAACCAGTCCGAGAGACGTTGTAAGTGTTACGAACTAGGATAGTTCTAACAGCAAAGGCTCGACTGAGCCGTCTAGTTGCTGAGATTCATATAGCCTCTCAAATGAGAGAGGGTTCTTAGACTTAGGTGAAGGAGTGCTTCGACTAAGAGATCGGTTCAGACGTCTTAAGAGTGGAGGTCTTAAGCGAAGGATGTTCCAGGTAAAACCTAGTAAGATTGAAGTAAGGTATCTAGTTGATAATACACGTGCTTAAATAGGAGTCATATGCGCGCACGGACCAAGGTAAAGGTGAGAGAAAGAACAGCGAATCGATCGGAAAGGAAAGAGGAAGAAAATGGTTGTAGTCGTACACGTAATCAAAAGAGTAAAGGAAATAATAAGTAGCGTGATTGTAACATTACCCCCTTACTAGGGCTAAAATCACCGAGTTTAGTCATCTTGGTTAGCCCAGTAAACCGGATCGTCTACATAGTCCAAATCATCATCAACAGCTCCGGCTCTCATTCGCTCGATCTCGTAGAGCGCTTCTTCCTCTCTGCACTGGATCACGTATGCTTCGTCTCTAGCCATCTCCCAGGCTGCGAGTTCTCTGTAGAATCCTTCATCCTTCCACGTCAGAGTGGTGGGTGGATTGCCTGAGTAATGCGGACAGTAAAACGAGAGATGTCTGGGGGATAACTCCCGACAGATGCGGCAATAGTAGTCGGGACAATTTACCTGACGATGACCGAGGTTTTTGCAGTACCTGCACACCCTGTTTTCATCAGGGTTCGAGGAAGACGCCCGAAGTGGAGAGGGTCCTGGTTTGGGGCTCAAAGCCTCATCTGCACTCGTAGCGCGCTTCTTTCCCTTATCAGCACGGGCTCTTAACCCTCGTGCTTGCCTCCTAGAGGTTGCGTGAGTCCTATGCATGGGATGCTCGACGTTACCTTGTTCCGCCTCCGCGATTAGCTCAGCAGGAGTGGAAGGCAGTGTCTGTCCTAGCGCTTGCATAGGGACGATTCCGTCGGTGAAAGAGTGCGATGAAAGAGAATCGGGGATAACTAATGGTGGATGAATGTGGAGCACTGCTAGTGCGTTGGCAAGGTCCTGTTCTTCATAGTGTGACAGGTGTTGGTTATTTGGATTGGTCATTATCTCCTCGTGAGTGGCGGAGAAGGCCGAGTAAAGATGAGGGGGGTGTTCAATGGTTTCTGTTATGGGTTCATCGACTGGCGCTGCAGGGGGTGGTACGGGAATCGCTAGGCGTTCCTCGTCTAGTTGTTCTTGGGTTCGTCTTTCTTCTCTAAGTGAGGCGATGATTGCCTCAGTGGTTTGCATAAGATTATTGACCGCAGCCAGTAGCTCATTAGGAGCGCTAGAGGGCAAAGTAGGTGCGGTGTTCTGATAAGGAGGTGGAGGGACTCCATCCTCGGGGATGGGTTCCGAAGGAGAAGGTGGGCGAGCAACCCCTGCTGTTCGCTCGGCGACGATGTGGATGACAGTTCTAATGTTGTCCTTAACTTCCTCAGGAATAAGACGCAAAGCAAAGTTGCGTATGCGCCTCTGCATGTGCATAAGGCTGTGATGAACCGTGTCATCCTCGACAAGGCGAGTGACTCGTTCGATGAGCTCCGTGGCTCTGACAATATTGATGAGGAGGTTGATGGCATGTGCGTCTCGTTGGAAGAGCATGCGAGTGAGTTCGATGGCGTGTCCAGGGCAGAGGATAGCAGCCTCGATGAGAGTGAGATCTTCGGCCTGATTAATGAAGGTTTCGTAGATGGCGTCGTTGTTGCTTGCAGGAGGTTCGGCGAAAGTGGACTGGTAGGGAAGGGTGTATGTGGATGCGGGGAATGGCATTCTGATTGTAATAGATTGATCTGGGAGAGAACAATGTCGTCGAGGTACTGAGTGACCTCAAAGCGAGTTTCTGGCTTTATAGGCTCTAAGCGTCTCCTCGGCATTTCCCAGGTTTTCTTCCGGTATCCACTCGTTACTAGCAGAAGAGTACCCCTTCCAGGATACTAGGTATCTTCTTCGCTTGGCAGTGCCTTTATGGGTGAGAATGGCTTCTATTTCATATTCCTCTTCTTCTTCTATGATGTCGGGCGGAGGTTCTAGGAAGTTTGGGCCATGCGTCTCATTTTCGCGATAGGATGATAGTTGGGACGCGTGGAAAGTGGGGTGAATTTTCCATTGAGGTGGTAACTGGAGTGTGAAGGTGATTGGAGAAAGTACGGCGGTGATAGGGAAAGGGCCGTATCTTTTTGGGGCGAGTTTCCGAGAGGGTAATTTTATTCGAAGATTAGTGGCCGATAACCAAACCTTATCTCCGACCTTCCATTGCTGGTACTTCTGACCGTAGGATCTCTCCGCCATCCGCTGCATAGCGATATTATGGCAGGAGACGGCTTCTTCTCTGATCTTCTGAAGAGTTCTCACACGTTCTTCTGCTGCTGGGATACTGGTTTCAGGGATTATGTAAGGGAGACCTCTTGGCTCATATCCCATCATTATAAAGAATGGGGAAGCGTTCTTGGCGGAGTGTTTTCTGTGGTTATGAACAAATTCGGCCATTGGTAGGTGTTCTACCCATTCGGTAGGATTATTCTGGCAGTACATTCGAAGATAGGTTTCCAGTTCTTGGTTCAATCGTTCGGTCTGTCCATCTGTTTGAGGATGATAGGCGGTAGACGGTGCGATAGAGTAGTCAAGGAGTTTCGCCAATTCTACGGAGAACTTGGATAGAAATTGGGGTCCTCGATCGGAGATAACCTTGTCATGGAGACCGAATCGTTTGAAGACGTGTTTCAGGAAAAGCTTGGCTACTCCCTCAGAGGAGATTGTTTTGTGACATGGAGTGATGATCACCCCCTTACTAAGACCGTGGTCTACCACGACCATGATGCTGTCGAAGCCAGAAGAAATGGGAAGATCCATGATAAGATCGACGGAGATCTGCGAGAAGGGGTGGGTGGCCGTGGTTGCAATAGGGGTCAGGGGTGGAGTAACGGGGTGCATATCCGCCTTCATCTGTTGACAGAGGGCGCAACCATCAACGTAGTTCCTAATATAGGTACCCATACCCGGCCACCATGCTTCGCGCTTGACTAATTCCTCCGTTTTAAAGTGTCTGGGATGCCCAGCCGAGGGATGATCGTGATGCTTCTGCAGTATCTGTGACCGGCATGATGGGGGAATATAAGCACGGTCCTTATAGGAGAGGATGCCATTATTGATACGCCAGTCGGAAAGGGAGGATTTCATTGGAGGAAGGCAGAGCCCGTTCAGGGCGTCTTGCGCAGCGGAGAATACGGGGTCTAGGAGAGGGTCTGGAGAAGTAAGGGCTGCTCGAAGATCGTCATCGATCATTCGCATAAACCAAGAGTCAGGGAGTAATACGGAGTTATTATTATCATCCGTTCCAATTCCATGATCTGGTCGTCGGGAAAGAGCATCAGGGGCAGCAAGCTTGGTACTGGGAACATGGTGTAACAATACGTCATAGGAGGAAAGGAGGAGCTGCCAGCGTGCCTGTCATCTAGACAATCGTTCTGCCTTACGAAAATAGAGCAGGTTCATATGATCTGTGAACACAATTATCGGGGCAGGATGCCCTTCAAGATAGTGTCGCCAATGGGTTAGGGCGCGGATAATGGCAAGGAGTTCCTGGTCATGGATGGGGTAATTGCGTTCAGGGGCCGTGAAGGATTGGGAGAGGTAGGCGCAGGGGTGATAGATGCCGTTGTCATCGGTCTGCAAAAGAACTGCTCCGGATGCGACAAGGGAGGCATCGGTGGCGATGGCAAATTGCCGAGAAGGATTGGGGTTTTGTAAGACCGGATGAGAGGTGAAACAGGTTTTCAGTTTCTGGAAGGTGGTTTCACAGAGCGGTGTCCAGGAAAATGGGGTATCCTTTTTTGTCAAGTCAATAAGGGGTCTTGCAATGTCAGAGTAATGGGAGACGAATGTTTGGTAGAAATTGCAAAAACCCAAAAAGGATCTAACGTCTTTGACCGTTTTCGGAGTAGGCCAGTCTGAAATCCCAGCTGTCTTTCCTTTGTCCATTTCTACACTTCCTGGACGGATGATCATACCAAGATATTCTACCTCATCGGTGTCGAACGTGCACTTTTCTGGTTTCACAAACAACTTTTCTTGCCGGAGTTTGTTCAGGATGGTTCGGGTACGTTTCTGGTGGTCTTCGACGGACACAGAAAAGATAAGCAGATCATCCATATAGATGACGAGCCATCCTTCATTAAGCTCGGCTTGGAAGGTGTTATTCATGTATGCTTGGAACGTTGCCGGCGAGTTGCATAGACCGAAGAACATAACCGTGGGTTCGAAGAGTCCTTCTTCGGTGATGAACGCCGCTTTCCATCTGTCATCTGGGTGGATGTGGATATTATTGTACCCAGACCGAATGTCTATCTTTGTGAAGATTTTTGCACCGTATAACCGTTCGACCAATGAGGAGGGGAGGGGAAGAGGGTAAGCGTTTTTGATGGTTTGTTCATTCAGAAACCGATAATCCTGACACAGTCTTAATTCTCCGCTCTTTTTTCCTACGAAGAAAAAGCCACTCGCTTGTGGGGATTTGGATATCACGATAAATCCTTTGGCGAGGTTTTCTTCTAGAAATTTCTTCACAGCGATCCGTTCGTTGTGAGAGAGTGGGTAGATCTTAGACGTTTTCGGGGTAAAGTCAGGTTTTGTTTCGATCCGATGATCGATACCAGGTCTTTCCGGAGGGAGTTCTTTTAAACCATCTTTTGCAAATACGTCTGAGAAGTCGTGGAGATAGGCCGGTACCAGTTCTTCGAAAGTCTTCTTTCTTTTTTCTTTTTCCTCTGATGCAAATTCTTGTGCCTTGTTGCTAAACTTCTGTACTTCTTCAGCTTTTCGAAGGTACTCTCCTTCATCCGTAAGTTCAGTGAGAGAGTCTGGCGATGTGCTCCATACGTCTTCTTTAGTATTGAACTTTCCAGTAGGTTGGGTTCCTTTTGGACTGTTTCGTACATATCGTTTGATGATGTCGGATTTGGGAGTGGAAGGGAGTGATACAGTTTGCTTTGTCCAGTTAATGGTGGGGTTCATAGCCCGTAGCCAAGGGATTCCAAGAAGGATCTGATCCTTCTTTCCGAGTCGGGTGATATTAAATTTTCCGACCATAAGTCTTTGGTCGATTTTGACAATGAGCACACAATACCGTTCGACCAGTCCACTGGAGAAGTAGCTTCCGTCTGCTGTTCTGATTTGGAAAGGTTTTTCGAGCTTTTTTGTTCTGATGCGGTGTTCTTTTATGAATTCTTCGGAGATATAGGTTCCAGCAGCTCCGGAGTCAATGACTGCTGTGGTTTCGACGTTTTTTTGTTTCCTCGATATGAGAGTTATGGGGATACGGAGTTCTTTTCTTTCTCCTACTGCTCGTATTAGTCGTACATGTTCTTCTGGAGATACTACCGTCGACGTAGCTCTCCTGTTTAAAAATCCTCATCGATCTTCCTTGCTTCTTCTTCTTCTTCTTCTGTCTTCCTAATCACCGGTCTCTGCGTTTTCTTCTTCGGGCATTCCCGCGCGCGGTGGCCGATTTGGTGACAATTGAAGCACTTACCCACACGCATATATTCTGCTTTTGCTTCATCGGTCAACCTGTCAATCACCATGGCATCCCTATCTCTAGCGGGGACAAATCGCTGATCCCCGCGAGTGTTCTTTTTGAAAATTTGTTTCTGGGGGATTCTTCCCCTTCATGCCTGGAGTCTGGTGTAACAGTTGTCCAGGTCAACGATGGCGGTGATGAAGTTGTCAAGGTTCTTTGGTACTCCTCCAGCGTTATACATTTTTGTCAACAGTTTGTTGTTAAGACCGTTTTCGAAATGGTAGATCTTCATGTGCTCTTCTTTGATCTTTGCTTGAGCGAGCAACCTTTGGAAATCAGCGATATATGTCTGAAGTCCTTCTGGTCCTTGTTTTAATTCAAGGAGTTTCGCTAGTGCTGTGCCGGCTGGGTCGACTGGTCCAAAAGCTTTATCAAAGCTTTCCTTGAATTCCTTCATGGTTCCGTATCCTTTCTTCTGCCCAGCGGAGGTAATCGTCTGGGCGTCTTCTAGGAATTCTTCTTTCCAAGATCTTGCATTTCCTTTGTTCATGAAAGAGGTAATGAAGATGATCTTCTGGGTGTCTGTCTTATAGATGTCTTCATTGATGTCCATGTAAGCATTACAGGACAGCAAAAAGGACTTCGATTTATCTCTGTCGCCATCGAAGACGGGCGGGTGGTTAATTTTGAATTCGAAGGGTTTTGAAGACATGTTCAGTGAAGGTATCTGGGTTCCAAGGGATAGTGCTTGGAGTTTCGGTGTCAGCGACGTCAGTTTGTCTTCTGGTTCTGGTTTCTGGTGGTTCTGGTTCGGCTCGTATGGATATACGCGCCTGGTTTCAGGACTTCAATCTTTTGTTACGAACTAGGATAGTTCTAACAGCAAAGGCTCGACTGAGCCGTCTAGTTGCTGAGATTCATATAGCCTCTCAAATGAGAGAGGGTTCTTAGACTTAGGTGAAGGAGTGCTTCGACTAAGAGATCGGTTCAGACGTCTTAAGAGTGGAGGTCTTAAGCGAAGGATGTTCCAGGTAAAACCTAGTAAGATTGAAGTAAGGTATCTAGTTGATAATACACGTGCTTAAATAGGAGTCATATGCGCGCACGGACCAAGGTAAAGGTGAGAGAAAGAACAGCGAATCGATCGGAAAGGAAAGAGGAAGAAAATGGTTGTAGTCGTACACGTAATCAAAAGAGTAAAGGAAATAATAAGTAGCGTGATTGTAACAGTAAGAGTACAGAAAAAGGAAGTCAAAGATAAGGGTATCCTCATGGTCGACATGAGGTAGTCTAGAAGCTAGATGGGAATCAGAAGGAAGAGAAGATATACATGCCTAGTCCTCGAGGTATTCTGTGAAGAGTCAACAAAAGAAGAGAGATGGAAATGAAGAAGAGCATGCGTAGTCCTGCAAGGTGAAAGGAAAGAGAAAATGATGGGGTGACTGTAACACATAGCTGGAGACTGTCTGCATCCATGCTGCTAAATGCATGCTTTTCTCTTCTTTGATAGTCTTTCTCAGGTGACCAACAGTCTGCATCTGCTCCATGTTGACTGGGAAAAGATGGTGTGAGCTGTGGCCAAAGACAATGCAGTTGAGTCTGTACATCTGACGTTGAGAACAAGAGTAATAGTGTCTCAATTGGTAACCGTAGCAAGTGTGCTCACTGCTGCAGCAACAATGCGCTAATTGAAGAAGCCACAGCAGGCCCCCAGAAGCTCCCTATAATGTTTGGCTGAAAATTTGCCTCCTTCAGGGCAGGCTTTTTCAACTGTTGCCATGTGAATCTGTATGATCAATAAGTGCTGAGCGCCAATCATCTCTAAGCTTTCTATTATGTCACTCAGTGAAATTCTACATTGTGAGGTCCATTCTGTGTGGAACATTGAAGTTCATTACTGCAATCTCTTCCCATTACTCAACCCCAGTCGCAAATTGCCTAGTCCCCATACTTAATGCCTTTGGGGCAATCATCCAGGATGTTCCCTGTGAGCAGTTTTATGCTGCTGATGACAACACATTGGTGTTATTGTCCTAGATTCCTGCTCTTGCAACTGGTGGGGCTACACCTACTTGAGCTGAAGGATCTATGGTCAAATATGTCCAAGCAGCTGTGAGTGTTGAAAAATAAGCATGACTCAATGAAACCCAGTGTAGAAATATTCCTCTCAATGATGCACTATAACAGGCACAGTGGATGATGCCCCTATGTGGCAGTTGCCCTTCTCACTGGGTCCTTGGTGTCATCAACTTCGAACAGAAGATATGGGGGATATATGATAGCATTCCTGAGCTCGAGTCAGCAACCTGGATGCAACCAGTAAGAAACACACTTATCTTCCTAACAATGGTCCCCAAACATGTGCCTGCATAGTTATTTGAAGCTACCATTTATGCCATCTCAGCAATTTCTGTTACACACGAAGTCAATCTCAGAGATGGCAGTTGGACAATTGAGATATATTCACCTGACGTTGATGAACAACAACACGACTCTTGGTCATGTAGGATCTTTGTGATGATGGCAATGAGTGCATTTAAACAACAATTGAACTTCAAAAATACTGGGGATGACATAAAGGATGACATGCGAGCACACGCATTAAACATGCTACTCAAACTTCTGTAAGTCACTTGTCATAAGACATTGATCAGAATCTTATAGTCTTGAAGGGTATCTGGCATGGGACTTACTGCATCTAATGATTATTCCTCTGATGACAATGACATCATTTGCCTGGACCAGCAACCTACTGCCTTGCCTGATGCAATCCCTGTCTTGTCAGATGTGACAATGGAATCAAAGTCGGTGCCAAAAAAGCTTGTCAGTGTACCGCTGTAAGTGAAGGTCTCTGAAATGCACAAATGACCCTGAGGTGTCCATGTTTTCCAGTAAAAGAAAAGATAAAGGTGTCAACTCAGACCCTGATGACACTGATGATGTAAAGAGGAGAATCAAAGAGTCAAAAGCTGTCCAGCAGAAGAAGAATACCCTGTCACACCTGTCAGCATCACAATGGCACAATATCTTGATCAAGGATCAGTGGGTATGTCAAGCAGAACCTAAGTGTGTTCAGTGCAATGGGTATATGAGGTGGATTGTGCTTCACTCTGAAGATAACCGTCAATATGAGTTACATAACTGGAAGGTTCACCGTGAAAAATATCCTCACATTACTGGCATGCAAAACAAATGAAAGGTCACAACAAAGTCATTAAAATCCAAACCTCAGGTGAGGCACTGTAAACATGCACTCATTTGCCATCTGACATGCAATACAACAGTCTACAGGAATGCGATTATTGCCAGATTTCTTTAGCAATGCAGCTATAACCAAGACAGTTCAGAACAATGGCTCACAGCAAAGTAAGACTGACAACATAACATAGTATGCAACTATCAAGGTCAAGAGTGTGAGTGTATTGCAAGAATGATAGTGGTCTTTGAGACTTACCTAGGATATAATTCCAGACCCCTTCAATTGCGAGAATATTTCCCAAACTTGAAACAACACGAA
Organism: Suillus hirtellus; assembly: GCA_016695485.1. NCBI lineage: Eukaryota > Fungi > Basidiomycota > Agaricomycetes > Boletales > Suillaceae > Suillus > Suillus hirtellus. Next base: position 167,778 of record MU172276.1, on the reverse strand, counting down.
ATACAGCAGTGTCATCACCCAGCCTGACCCATCACCTGAGGCTCATACAGTGCCCTGTCAACACCTCACTGGGCCAAAGTACACGGAATACATACTGCATACCCAAACACGGCTCCGTAGAGGAATTTCCTACAGACTGTGAACCTAGATTAGCCGCCAACTCTTCATGTACAAACTATTCCCAGCTGTTAAAGATTTCATGTGCAAAAAAGAGTTGCAACAAGCCATCCTAGATCCAGAGAGTGTTCCATGGGAAGTAAACTGCAATGTGAAGGAGAAAGAATGGACAAATGATGAGCAGAAGAAGCTGGATGGGAGTTTGTTGGCTTGCGCACAATGGGAAGTTGATTATATCAATGGTTATGTTTACTCATCTCAGTGCAAACAGTGGACCTTGAACAAGAGTGGAATATATGATGTGTGCAAAAGACTGACACATAGTGATCAAGCATTCAAGCATGCTATCCAACAGGTGTGTAGAGCTAGCTGCATGTGTGTTTGTTGTATGACTTGATATGGCCATATGAGCAGAAGACAAAGGAATCGGAGTTGCCAGAAGAGGAACAATATGAGCTTTTGCTGGCATGGGAGAAGTATACTACCCCTAACACACTCCATACCACCAATGGCTGTATCTTGCAAGACAAGCTCAAGGACCCTGTGGTATTCAAGATATTCAAGATACTTGAGCATGGAAGTCCTGTTGAATGTTTCATTGAGCTTTTTGAGGCAGCACAGAGTGGGAAACTTGCAGACCACAAGACATTCAAAGAATTATGTGATGTGTTTGAAATCACAAAAATTGCTTAACTCAGATGTTACCCAATTTAGACTGTTGTGCACCACAGCACTGTCAGGTCATGTCACTGACATTCCAACCTGATATAGATGCCTCACAATGACGTGTGTCTGTGATTTGTTTGTATCTACATGATATATGCAATACATTGTCGACGAGGTCTACATATGCTTGATTTTCTCTAAATCCTTTGATTGGTACCCTTTGCCCCTTCACCACTTTTGTGCAAAGCATTGGGGTTGTGCTCACCCCCAATAAGTTGAACTCAAGCGGCTCTTCAACTGGTACTTACCCACTACTCTTCCCACTGCCATGGCCACCCTTGAGGCTATTGGTCATAGTTTATGACCTGAATTTCTGTTCAAGGTAACACAGTAGCTCTGGCCCTTCTCATACAGTGTACTTACCATCTCTCCACAGTATATCCACATTTGATACCTAAAGGTGAGTATATGCGCATTGCTTCTATTCTAACACCTCACTGCAGCCTCAGTGATGTCACCCAAAAACCATGCATGGATCTCCATCATCACTGGAGTTCGCCATAGGTCATGAGGGAGTTAAAAGGGACCAATGCTGGTGACATCAAGACTCAAGGTATATTTTAACTTTTAATCATTTTTCTATATTCTTACTGCAAAGCATCTTGCACCCCTGTAGTTACTATCTCTTGCACCTGCTCATTCTCTTATGAACTGATCAATGTCTACAGATCCATACTTCTGGTCTCCCATGCCTGTTCTCTAACTCTTTTGCTTATGCTCGCTCTCTTGCACCTGTTTTCTCATGCTTGCTCTCTCATACCTGTTCTCTCATACCTGTTATCTTGTGCCCATTCTCTCATGTTAACTCTCTCCCACCTGTTCTCTCATGCTGCACCCCATCTCTCATGCCCTCCTACTTCTCGATGTTGCTTGGTATTGAGAGCATCAACCATGGCACCACAATGAGTGCCCACCACATCACCTGCATCTTTCCATACTCCTAACCACTGCCATTCACCACTTCCACTATGGTGCAAACACTTGTGAGTGGGGCTTTGGACCATATTTTCTCGCATGGATGGCTCATTCTCTCTCACTTCCAAGTGTGCATGTTTTTCTTTCTCATCTACTATGACAACTCAGATCCTGGCCAAGTTGCCGAGGAGTTCCTAGCGGTAGCACATGCTATGGCACATTGTGTCAATCTGTTTTGTAATGTAGAGAAACTCTTAAGGGTGGGTTTCCTCCTGCAGAAAGAGCAGGTTGCAGAGAATGGAGAACTTGAAGAGCTTGAGGCTGAGCACAAGTCCTGCAAGAAAGGGCTTGCAAGTCTGTAAGTCCCATCTTTTTAGTTTCTTCTATGCTACACTCAAATTTGCAGTTTTTTAGTTTGACCAATACCCTCAATCGGTACAAGCACAACTATCAGCAGTTGCTTCATTTGACTAGGGGACTCTGATCACTTATTGCTGATAGCGGAAAGTCTAAGGAGCTCGCTCAGATCACATGAAAGGTGAGTATATGCTAGTTATGTGCACAACTCCATTTCTAAATTGAACTTTACCTTGTTGCACTCATATATTTGCACTGGAACATTTGGTGTTGTGCTCTTGTTACATTGTTTTTGCTTTAAATACCTGTATCATTTGTTCACCATTTCACTGATGGTGTGATTCAGATGTTCAAATGCGAGAGAGTTGAAAGACCATGTTCCTGGGATCAAACACTGACTCAGAATCCGGATATGTTGCGAGTTGTTGACAGCTCAGCATTCAATGTTCACCAAAGATCCTGGCTGATTCCCATTGCACCGGACCCTACACTCTACTTCAGCGATGTTGGGTATATTATTTATTTTTTCATGTCCCCTTGACAAAATAGCAATCACCTCACAGCAAAGTTCACTTTCTGGTCCTGTGTCACTACATCAAGTCGGACTATGAAGAGACCACAATTGTATGAGGTCAAGTGGACACCCTGCAATTGAGTTTACCACCCCCTATTACTCACTCATCTGAAAACTTTCAGCTCCCTGGGATTGCATTACTTCAAGGTATGAGCAATTGCTTCTTCAAGACCCTGAGAAGCCTGTCTTTGTTACTAATGCCCATTCACTTACAATAGCGCTGACATGGCTGTTGATTATCATCTTGCCTCCACAGCCAAACCTGCATGTGCTGCTTGATGCTCCAAATATCAATGTATGTTGTTGGTGTCCTCATTGTTCAATTTTGAACTCATTCACTGTACCACTGCTACAACACTCTGGCTTCCTCGTTTGCCTGGCCAAACCAAACAAAGTCTACTATGAAAAATCATCGAAATACTTATATCATCTGTAGATATCCTGCTGGAACAGCAGGTTCCTCACATTGTAGTGCCTTACAATACTCTGTACTCTCAGATGACAATCAATATCTGACTTAAACTGAATATCTCTGTGTGATTTATAATGTCTGAATAATCTAATTGAGATAATAATCTATTTGCCTGGAACATGTCGTACATGCTCTGTCCATTGGACATTTCAGGTTCCAAGTCTGCTCAGACATACTAGACCCTAACTAGTGATGTCTCAGCTCCAAGCTGCATTTTTCAGAAAATGAGCATAACATGCTGAATAAAATTTCTAAATTCATGAAAATATTTATGGATATAGATTGAGCCAAAAGCCAGGAGGCATCTAAGAGGAATTTGTACTGTGTGCATCACAGTACAAATTCCTCTTAGATGCCTCCTGGCTTTTGGCTCAATCTATGTTCATAAATATTTTCATGAATTTAGAAATTTTATTTAGCATGTTATGCTCATTTTCTGAAAAATGCAGCTTGGAGCTGAGACATCACTAACCCTAACCCTGACATTGTTAACAGTGTTGACACTGCAGATATACCTATGTATGGTAGTATCTAGGCCAAATCTAGGCTGAGCAATTTTTATGAGTCACTTGCAGACTGCTTCTGCCGCACCAACTCCACCAACCCCAACTTAATGGCATTCAATATTCAGAAGCATATCTGAACTTCATGGTCTTGATGTGTTCTCACAGTAGAAACTCCATGCGCCAGTATGGCATTCTTACTTCGCAGTTAGGTGGGCCATCACCCCGTCACTTAAGGTATGTTGTTATGTGGTCCTGGGAAAGAGTCTGAGTTTTCTGATTATCTTGACAGGACTCTTGTTGCCAAGTCATATGATACCCCACAAAATCCAAGTCTGATCTTCGAGAATATTGGTTGAGTGAGATAAGTTATGGATGCAGTGGGTTACAAGGGTCCAATAGCAGTCGCTGGTGACTGCACGAAAGTTTATCTGGCACAGTTAGCATATTCAACTAATTTTGGAGGGCATATTCTCAGCTCGACTCTCCCTCTGGATGAATGTCAGGTTGACAAAATTGAGGACATCGAGAATATTATCAATAGTATTCACAAGGCTAAGGCTGAGGCAAAGCAAGTACATGCTATACTTGCCAAGGTGAACTTCTCCTGCTCCTACTCTACTATCATTTACCTTCTAACTAATGAGTTTCAGATTCCACTTCCACAGTATCCACCACAAGTAGTTGCCCTTCTGCCCACCACAGGCAAAGACAATGCTTGTGGTATTCATGAACAGCTCATGTCACTTCTGCACATGGCTGCACGCCTTGAGATACATATTATTTCATTTGCTGGTGATGATGCAGCCTCTAAGCTTCTCTCCCAATGCATGATGGACCATGAAGCTTCAGTAACAGAACCTTTCACATACTCTCATCCATTATACGGAATTCATCTACAGGCACCAGTTCTCAAAACTGGTCCTCTCTTTTCTATCATGGATCCACCCCATGCACGAAAAACTTGCTGCTGTAGAAACAACAATACAGAGAGGAACAAAAGATGCTCCTAACTGTATTTCAAAATGTTGTAGGTCGCACGTTGCCTAGTCTGCGTTACTTGAGGAGACAAGTGCATTCGACCCTAAAGGGGAAGCAGGTGCAGCAAAGATCTAGAGGTATGTGCTTCAGCGAAGCGTGAGAAAGCACAGGTGCACGCAAGGCGTGGGAACATGCGCGCGTAATAGCGCGAAGCGCAGGAAAGCGCGCGCACGTATGCAGAAATAATAGAGAAGTTAGACTCAAGTGATAATATGATATAAGATAAGATAAGAGAGATGCAAAGTGTAGACCAATAGATTTCTTCCTTGTTCTACTAAGTAGTAAGTAAGTAGTAATAGGTAAATGGGAGGTAAAAGTAAGTTTTCTAATAGTATGTACTGCTGGCGCTTATATAGCGTGCCTAAGCGCTGTAGAGAATCATGCCTCTCATGGCATGATATGGTAGTTTTCATCAAGGAGTATACAGCATGAACTTGTAGCATTACTCTGTGTGCTGTCTGCAGCAATTCCTATATGAGGCGCAGCTTTCCCGCGCAACGCGCGCCATGCGCGCACCATTCCCGCGCTTCGCGATGTATACGCGCGTGCGCGTTCCCGTGCTTGTGTGCCCTATTGCGCCAGCCATCCAGAAGCATCCATCCACTGTCCACCAAGCCCTCTAGTGCCTATATTTCTATTTCTCTCATCGCATATTATTCCATCTTTATTTTTATCATGGATTCTCACTTATATATATCTTACATACCTACTCGGTAGCGCTTCAGCTCCGCATGACTGCGCTTAGGCGCGCTATATAAGCGCCAGCAGTAGATACTATTACTGACTTACCTTTCCTACCTTTCATTTTACCTTACTTTACTTTACCTAGTACTTACTACCTAGAAAGTCGCAATTCAAACCTATTCCTTCACATTTTGCACTCTTATATCTCATATCTTGCATTATAACATCACTTAAGCATAATCTCTCTTATCTCCGCTCACGCGCGTGCGCGTTCCCGCGCTTCGCGCTAATACGCGCGTGTGTTCCCGCGCCTTGCGCGCACCTGCGCTTTCTCGCACTTCACTGAAGCGCGTACCTCTAGATCTTCGCGGCACTCGCCTCCCCTAGGGTCAAACGCACTTGTCTCCTCAAGTAACGCAGACTAGGCAACGCACGACCTCACAACTTTTTATAGATACTGTCAGGAGCATCCTTGTTCCTCTCAGTATTGTTGTTTCTACAGCGCGGTCATGCGGAGCCAAAGCACTACTGAGTAGGTATGTAAATATATATATGAGTGAGAATGCATGATAAAAATAAAGATGTAATAATATGCAATAAGAGAAATAGAAATATACGCACTAGAGAACATGGTGGACAGTGGATGGATGCATCTGGATGGCTGGCGCTTTAGGGCGCGCAAGTGTGGGAATGCATGCGCACGTATATACATTGCGAAGCATGGGAATGGTGCACGCATGGTGCACGTTGCGCAGGAAAGCTGCGCCTCATATAGGAATTGCTGCAGATAGCACACAGAATGATGCTGCAAGTTTGTGCTGTATACTTCCTAGTGTAAAGCACCATATCACACCATGAGAGGCATGATTCTCTACACTGCAATCAACCACAACATGGTACTCATACTGCAAGCCTTGGAGTTAGGTTCCTCATGAACAAGTCACTTGTTGACTTACAAAGACAGGAGTGTCTGGTTTGGTGACATGAGATGTGGTGGACATTGATAAAGAAGACGATGGTGCTGCTCAGTGAATTTTCCATGCAACTGCATTGTTGGCTGCTGTGGAAGAAGGACAACAGTGCACAATACAAGACAGTTTTGAGGGTATATTTGTGTACCTCTTTGTGTTTGGTCGGTGATGTAGTTGTGATGTCATATCTCATCTTGTCTACTAACAAAGCAATGTCAGGTCTTCTCTTTAATGCATGGATCAGCCATGAAATGGACATCCAAGACCATGTTCTATGTGCACTGCAAGCACATTTCTTCCTTCACATCTGGAAAGAACATATCTCAGCACTATCCAAAGCCTATCCTGATCTATATTCAACATCTTGCTCATTCATTTCCAGTCCTTCATTCCATATCTTCAACCACTTGTGTGATACTCTTGTCTTGCTGGCATCAATCTTCACCAAGGAGTATCCTGAACAGCCATTTTGTCCTTGGCTTCTTGGCACCAAATTTGTTGAACACTTCTTTGGTCTTGCATGCATGCTTTCACCAGACTTCGCATATGCAGAGCTTGTCAAGATTGTCCAGCATGTCATGGTTCACCAATGGCTTCTGCTTACAGATATGTGAAAGGAAACTTCAGAAAAGGACACACATGCTGGATACATTCTCGATGTCAACACAACCCCACTCTCCAATGATCAGTTCCAGTGTGCCAAGTTCATACTAAATCCACTACAGCTGAATTGGACTGTAGAACTTACATTTCGTGAGGCAATGCTCATCTGCCATGAAATTTTGCACATTCCTACTGCCCGACCTCATGAAGGTCACCACCTATGCCTAGCTCCACCAGGTGTCTCAAATGCCAGACTCACTACTACACAACCTGGCACTAGCTCACATGATGATGTGGTAAGCAATGATGGCCTTACTGACATGGATTTGAATAGCAGTGACTCAGACAGTGACTTGGACTTGGAACCACAGGACACATTGGAGGGAGGAAGCAAGTTTTCAGATGCTGTCACATTAACTGCGCAGCTCATTATATGGTTAATATTGTCCTGATGAAATTTATAGCACAGAATAATAAAGTAAGCACCCTTCTTTATTATTTTCATCTAGGCCAGAAGATCATATTATAGGATCAGATAAAATGCTCTGAAGTAAAGATGCTAATGACCAGCCAAAAATGATTTTGAATATTGAAGAGGTAGCTGTTAGTTTGTTGAAGCTCATACCTATTGCAATTATAATGATTGCAACTGAATCAAGTTCTGAGGTGTGAGTTAGAAAATTCAGTCATCTTCAAATTGAGGACATGATGCTGGAATATCCATCTGACTCATTTAACTCATCTGATCTATTTGCATGTGTAATGCATATCTCATGGTCACAACATACTATCACATGACTCACTGCACCACTGTAACCATGGCTACTGCTGGTACCCAGCTGGCATAAGTAAAACACTCTCCTGATATACTGTTGAATCCCAGGAGTCTATTTAGAATGGATTAAAGCTTAAGAGATGAGGTGGAGGACTCATTGTAGTATTCATTCAATTATGAACACTTCAGAGGTCTAAAAATATGAAATATATAACATTTAATAATATTAAGTGGTATAGTGAAAGAATTACAAAAACAATTGAGTGTGCTGTGTGCAACAGGAAGCACAAAGGTTTTGGCAATGCATGCAGTGACTGCATGTACATGATTACTTATTTTGGTTATCATTTAACACATCACTGTCATATCAGGTATGTAGGAACTGCACATAATGCTAAATCAGCATGAGCTGGATGTCTGGATATTTCAAAATCAAGATATTCTGTCTAAACATCAAGCCCAATTTAGCTCAAGTCCAAATTAAACTGACTTTCACAGAAAATAATGATTCATAAGAAATATATTATATCTATCTATTAACTGTGAGAGTCAGGTGATTTTGTTGATTATTGTGGCTTGGGTTGCTTGAGCTATATCAAATTTTCAAGCCTGTCCTCATTACAGTACTCAAAGTTCAGATATGCCATGGTAGTGCAAATTCCTTTGGATTATAAAACTTCATCAGAAGCTATTTCAGCAGTCATTTCCTCAATCTTGGAGGCTAGAAATCTGATTGTTATATGTGGTATGTCTCTCACATGTATAATATCGAAGAATCTGTCCTGAATCACAAGGAATGCAGGAGCAGGAGTTTCAGTATCAGCAGGAATTCCTGATTTCTGTTCTTTACAAGGGCTGTTTACCACTGGAGTACTGAGTAAGGATTTGCTAGATGCAAATATTTGGAAGGTGCCTTTTTTGTAGTTTGCTCATTATTATCATCTAACTATTGATTTCATAATATTTGACTCAGACAATCACAAAGGCTTCTTCTTTATGCAAAATATTAGCAAAAATGCATCAAGAATGTTCTCAAGCATCCTCAACTCCTTTTCATGTAGCTCTCAAAATGTTAGATAAAAAAGGTGGTCTGCTCCGGGTCTACATACAAAACATAGATCTTCTGGAATCAAAGGCAGGGCTATCATTTGGAATGCCTGAGATGCACAGTCCTCAAGATATGCCTAGATGCATTCCCTTGCATGGTATGTATATTGGAGACACTGGCATATATCAAGTGCTGCTACCAATCATCATTGCATTTACATGTTTCAACTTTGGTCACTGGCTGCTTACCACTATGTCCAGCCTATGAGCAGGTTGAACATGAGAAAAGCATCATCCACAAGCATCCCCATGCATCAGGAATATTAATTCCAACAATAGTTCTCTATGGTCAGCCACATCCAGCTGCAGATCATCTGGCATAAGTCATCATGAGAGATGCAAATGGTGATTCTGGAAAGTAAAACCAGATATTTTACTAATTGCTGGCACCAGCCTCAAGATTCCAGGTATCATTGCTGTAGTACACAAGTTTGCTCAAGTAGTCTCTCAGAAGTCCAGAGGTGGATACAGATCCATCTATCTAGATCAGAAACTACTCTCATCAAAATGGGATGATATTTTTGATACTTGGGTGTCAGGTGACCTATAGATTTTTGCTCAACATTTAATAAGATCCTTTAGCCATCAGTTTGACCATTCCATAGATGATGCTATTTGCTCCAAAGACTCCACAACTATATCTATCTTGGTATAAGATCTTCCATCTGAAGCCATATTCTTCTTGAAAGGTAAGAATTATATTTTTCTAGATGTAGATCATCCATTTTACATACCTGAGATCTAGATCTTGCTTAGTTTTTTTTATGTCTAAGAGCATACCAACTGAGACAATTTTTCAAAAATTTGAAATACTAGTACATGAATTAATCTGGAGGCATATACACTATTATGTTGAATAGATGTTAACATCAGAGTCATCTGCCTCTTCATCAGCTTCCTCTCCACTTCCATCATAGTCAAATAATGAATCTATTTCAGATTGATTATCATCTGTAGCATTAATATTCTTCTTGCCCAGCAGTGAATTTGTTTCAGAGGCATTGGTGTCTGAATGATGTTCCAGCTCTACTTTGAGTTTTTTGTTGGATTTATTCTTGGCACTTGTCACAGAAGCTATTGTGAGATGTGATGAAGACCAGTTTTGATTGGAATTAGTGTTCTTATAGTGAAAGAGATGAGTGACTGTGAAGTTATGTGATTTAATTATACCTTGGTGTGTCTAGTTGGTGGCTTTATAGTTTTTTTAGATGTTGTAGAACGGCAGTCTACTTGGATCTTTCTTTGTTTTGGTTTATCTCTCCTAGGATCCCACCCTTGCAAGATCATAATGGTAAGACAGAAATCCTGAGGTCTTCTGATCACAGCTGGCCTTTTGATAGTCCTCTTTCTTCCTCCAATTTTTTGTATCCTATAGAAACCTGGATTGGTCACTATCTTGATGCTGTCCTCATAAAATACCAGGGTCCAAGTAGAGCTAGGACTTTTTGCAGTAGGTTTATTAGCATCTGGAAGACATTGAAGATTGGCAAATAATATATCCAGTCTATCATGAAGATGCTACAACTAGGTTTCTGGCAGTTCAGAGCACATCTTATGATAGTGTGCAATATATCCCTCTGTCTAATAAATCTTCCACTTTGATGACTGGAATGGGGTGGAGTTTTCATCTGGGAAGAATGTGGTCCTTCTCTGGACAAATGACAGATAAGGACAGCTAGGTTTGTCTCCCTCTAGTCCAGCACTGCAGACCTGGAATTTGATAGAAATAATCCATTGATTTACCCTGTCCAAGGACCAGCAGGTCATGGCTTCCTAGAGATTATCACAGATCCTGGGATTGATGGTGATAGCATCCATGAATTCATTAGTGGTCTGTGCTCCACCTAGCTGCAACCAAAACTCCCTGGTGAACTGGATGAATAGCATGCCAACATCCATATCTCCTGAATCCCAGATTGGATTATAAACCCAAGGCCTTATTAGAAGTTGAGGATGTTCTTCAATCATCTGCACCATATTCTTTCAGCTAGGTTGTGAACCATAGGCCAGTCATCAGAGATCATCATAGGATTTTGTAAAGCAAAGGATTTGTGATAGCTTTTGATATTGGCACCCATGATTGTATGACTCTGAGCACTGTCTTCTTTGATGATCTTGTCTTTCATATTATAAAGAAAGAGCATGCCATTATGGTCACAAATTCTTTCAACATCTAGACTTTAGAGGGCCTGCCTCAGATGGGCATCCATCACAATAGGAGTAGAAGTCAAAGATCTAAGGAGATAACACAAGATGCTGGTTTGAATACTATAGTTGAGGGGTTTGTGTATCTTCAGAGATTTTTGAGCATATCTCAAGCCTTCCAGTCTGGCATCCATAAGGCCAAACCAAATATGAGAAGGGATCCAAAGAATAGGTTGAGATTTCAGAAAAGCTTCAGCCTAATTATTATGATTGTCCATGAGTAAGATAAAGCATGAAGTTGATGACTAAATACCTATCTGCTCTTTTAAATAGGGAAGCACCTTTAAAGTAGCCTGTCTACTCATTCTATACTCATCTCTACACCCATAAGCTCTCTGAGAAGCACTTCCACTATAGATTTCATGCATCCATTGACATTCTTTAAGGTATCCATCTGTAAGATGATAGCCATCCCTATCAGAAATGCACTTGGGTCGATTGTGATTAGGTCTGATAACCTCATAGCACAGCTGGTAAGCTGATCGGAAGCAGGTCTGGCTGGATCTTGCATTAGCCAAGAGCATTTCTGCCTGAATTCCTCCATATCTTCTCAAAGTGTTGGTGTGATAAGTAATACCTTTTCTAAATCCTTCTTTCTGAAAAGAAGCTTTCAAAGCATTAAGCCTCCAAAGACCCACCAACTGACTAGTGGGATTGAAGCTGATCCCTACATCCAAGTATAGTTCTTCATTATTTCTATCCATCATATAATCCCAGTCCAAGTTTGTGAAGTTTTTTTCAAAGCTTCATATGGAGAGTCATATCTGCCATCCTAGCCATCCTTGGTCTATAGTTTGATGCCTTTGCCTTCTAAGACAAAGAAGAAGGATCCATATGGTGCCAACATTGCTTGATCTTTGACTCTAGTCCTCATACTTCTTTGAATCCTTTCGAATGCTACCTTAGAGATAGGAGTAGCTTTGGGTCTTTGGCTTCTAGGCTGACCAGATCCACCTTTTCTTAATTTATATCTGATCTCATGCATAGTGGTATCCATATAGGGCAGAGAAGAATTTGATGCCTCTTGAGATATAGAAGGCAGAACTACCTCATTCCAGAATAAATCAATGACATCAAGAGGAATCCTAGTGGCCTTGAGAGATGAGTTGGTGCAGTTATGGATCATTCAGGGAAAGAATAGCAAAAGATTGGAGGCATAATTTGCTATATTCAGCATTCCAAATGGCACATGAGGTATGAAGCTCAAAGAAACAGACTTGGTCTACTACTCTTGTCTTCCAGTATCATTTGGACCCTGGTTATCAGCACTTTGAGGAATGAGAATGTCTGCATAAATATGATTGTGCTTGTAGATAGGAGTTTAATAATTAATAACAGGTGCCAAGTAGATTCCTAAGCTGAGGGCTGGGCAAAAGTCTGAAGTAACCCAGATGTAGCTATCAATATCCACTGAAACAGTAATTACACCAGGAACATCCATGTTCAGCTCTAGGTCCAATATGATTCTTTGACCTCCAATAGAATAAGCTCCATAAACAAATAGAGTCTCATATACTCCTTTCTTCTCTGAAGCTAGCCTTTGGGCATCTAGCAACATTTCAGATGCAGCCATGATCCTAACATTACTTGAAACTATTCTTCTCTCATCAGGAAACATGGAGCTTCTAGACAGACTATGGCCTTTTGCTCTCCAATGACCAACTTGCCAGCTGGGATCATATGTGTCAGATACCCCAATTCTCATTATATAATCCAAGATATCCACTAGATGGTCCAACCAAAACATCTGAAAGAAGCTAGACAGAATTCTGTAGCCATAGTCTCTAAAAAGCATTGTAAATCCTAATTCACTAATCCATGCACTTTTTGATGAAGACTATATTTCTCCAATATCCATGATAGGCTGCATGGACTCTAGAGTAGGTCCACCCAAATATTGATCAAATGTTCCATCAAAAGGCTGCCATTTGGATGGCATGATGGTAGTATCGCAAAAGTGAGTGCCATTGGTTAAGGAGTGAAAATCCAAGAGCTGCTTCAGATTTTGTGTCATCTGACTGCTTAAAATCAGATGTGTGATGAGATTATTATCTTCAAAATCAGGATCCTCTGGTATTGGATGATCCGATGAGATGGTTGCTAAAGCCTGAGTTTGAACTAGTTTTGGTCTATAGTTGAGGCAGTTATATAGCATAGTGGCAAGTTGAGTTACAATAGCCTGGTGACCATGGGCCATCTGCTGGAGTTGTTATAATCTGATTGCCAAGACTTCTGGAGAGATATGATTTGTATGATCTCAATCATTTGGAAGACCTATTCCAAGATAGAGATAATGGCTCTACTGGTGTTTGCAGCTGAGTTTCATCATTTCCAAGATTCTAAGATGAATGGTATGTCCATATGGTATAACTGGTAGCTGCAAACTTTCATCAAAATGCTAGCTAAGTCCTTCCTTCAGAAAATGCTCCAATATAGCATATGAGATTGCACCACAATCACAGTTCTGTGTATGCTGCAGATAGAATCTGGAGTATTCATGAACATGAACAGCAGCAACATCTCCATGAGGCCAGTCATGCAGCATAGCCAACAGTTTCTAATACAATGAACCATACAATTTCTCCCAATTGCTGTGTGAATTGATTGCAGATAGAGTCATGGAAGTGATGTGATGTCCTAGAATGTAGGCAGTTTGGTGGCTATAGTCAAAGATAGCCACCCAGTGATGTTGAGACATGGTCAAGATGAAACTAACTTAACTGGAAGGATGTTCTTGAGAAGAAGGCAAGAAATGTCTATGTTGAAAAGTTTGGATCTTCTTTAAGTTTGACATTCTCTCCATATTGTTGATCAGTAGAGGAGCCACAGCTACCATATCAGCATATCTCAGAGGACTTTGGCCATGCTTAGGATATCACTTGGTCATGAGAAAAAAATTAAAAACAGCATTTCCAATATGCATTTGAGGATTCAATGTATGAAGCTATTCCAAAGCAGGAAGCCATATGGTGGGACATGTCAGATTTAACATAGGGTCAACATTCACTGTGTTATCTAGTTAGAGAGGAATCCAGCTTGATATTTTTAATATAATTTACCTGGTGATTTAACATCATCTGGAATCTCTGAAATTGCAGCTGAATCATTAGCATGGAAAGATCTCATCCATATAGGACTATATTCTTCTGCACTTTCAGGTTGATAGTCATTAAATGGACCATCATCAGATTGTGACAGTGAATCTTCCATCTCAGACAATAATTCATGTCTTTGAACATATTCCTCCAAAATATCTGATAAATCATCATATATCAGATGATAATGCTAACCAGCTTCAGAATTAGAGCTATCAACATCATCCAAGCATCTTTTGAAAGATAATCTGACAGGATCTCCTTTGTTATGGTCTATGTTAGATAGCATTTCTGAGCTATCCTCTGATAATAGCTGCAACTGAAGCCATGAGCTTTGAATGATAGATGAGCCTTGAGGAGGTCCTCTGAATTTGATGCAGAAGATTCTTCAAATAATGCTGTTGGTTGGTTTTCATGTATGCATGAAGTGAGAGTGGAATTTCTTTTATCAGAGGTTTGTTGGAGATCAGAATCAGAGGATAGCTGCATATCCAGCCATCTTGAAGTATGCTGCATTGAACATGATGAAGATTTAGGCATGACAGCTGTCAAGATTGATAAATTAATTCTTGGCATATCAAACAAAATCCTACCCAGTAAGAATTTGAGCTAGTCTGCAACTTGGTGTAGAATTGAGGTAGATGGATTAAACAAGGAATAAAGTGGAATGTTTGAAATCTGATTGATTTGAATATGACTTGTACAAGATTCTATAAGCAGTTTGTTTCTATTTGCATATTCTGAAACAGTGCATGCTAGATACTTTCACAGTCTGACTCCAAATTCAAAATATTTTGAAATGTCAGGACTGCCTAAAGGTATGACACAAAAGAAATTCAATAAATTGCCTACCACAAGAGCAATAGGTGAGTCTGGTTTGTCCTTTGAATATTTTGCTCTGAGCCAGAGCAAATCATCTAGTTTATTCTATTGTATTAGATGAAGGAGTGGAGTCAAAAATTGAGTATAAGGTTGGACAAAAGTATGTTTTTTTTTGAAACACAGTGATCAGTCTTATTGAGCTGATTTTTATTGACTCCAGTGTTTTAGTATATGCTTCCAAAAAAGGATGAAGAGAAGTGGATGACAATGATTTATGGTATGGAATCATTGAGTGTCTCTGTGTAGATAAGCATCCAAAAGCTTTGCAGGTGTGTTTTTTAAAATATGCACTCATTTTATGTATAAATGTGTGATCTTTTTGTTGCAGCCTTTTTGGGTCAAGATATGCGTCTTTTAAATCAGCTTCTCAGTCTGATTCCAAATCCTTTGACATGGGAACCAATAAGCTTTTGCAATCAGATCTCACCCAATGGTCTGAAGCCTCAATATTAGCTGGTCAGAGTGTTCTCTTTTTTCAATTAGTTAATCTCTTATATTTCTTTATTTTACACTTTAAGACACTATCAAGATGGTTGAGTTTGATGAAAAGTTAGGATCTTAAAGACCTTGGAGTTCTGACACTCTGTACACCCGTTGGTGTACATCCTCCTTGCCTCCTAAATTACAGGTCTGTCATTGTCCTAAGTCTCCTTCAGATATATCAATCTCATTTATTTGCATCTAATTGTCCTAGGATGATTCAATTAGCCTGTCATGCATCTCAATCTGCAACAAGCCTTTTAGTCCTGATAAAGAGACTCAAAGATTTTGCTTAAATGGCAAAAGGTGATATCATACAAGATGTCTTCAAGTCCTTTCACCACCAGGGTCTATCAAATCCAGACTTCCTTCCACTCAAGTCCATCCTGACTTCACTGATGAACTATTTAAAGCACTTCTCTGCTGTCCAATTAAAAGAGGAATTATAGCTGGAGTATCTGGAAATGAATGGGCTATGTGTCAGATTAGAAGATGGTACAGCCAGTTGATCATTAAAGGTCATTGTTTGCCTCATGACTGGATTATACATCTAGATCAGATTGATACTAGATGGATCATTCCTACAAAACAGTTAGCTACCACTATCTATCACCAATATCCCTTATGTAACATTCTGTTTATAAATCATAAAATACAAAATGGTGCTTTTTTATGAAGTTAATAAAAATATTTTGACTTACCTACATCTGCTGGAGGGGTTTAATATGTTTCTAGTACTCACTAGCTAGCTTTCTGCTGATACTCTGATTCTGACAGACTGCATTTTTTGCTAGCAGTATTTAAGTATGAGTGTCAAAAACTTGAAGGTTTCTATAGAGCCATGAGATTGTAAAATACTCACTAACTTATTACACTAAGACTTCATTTCCAAGAGTACAAATAGTACTTTGAACCCAATTTTAGGCTCTTTAGAAAGCTTGACTGTGTCTTTCTGGTTTTTCATCCAGTAGACATATCAGACTATGATATCCATATCAGTCTTGATTTGTTTCTGTAAAAAGCTCAATGCAATCCAGTATTATTATGCAAATATAACATACTTGGACATCCTTAGAGGTCATTGCCTTCCTAATTTGCTGCTTAATGTTGTTTTGTAGTTCATCTGACTGAGTCCATTCATGTCCAAGACATGAAAAGTATTTAAGAAACTATAGTGATATGCTCTTAGTCTGAGGTGATAATCTTAATCAAGAGCTTACCTTCTCATTCCATATCAAACTCTTAGACTCAGATAAAGCTTATGCTTTTTGACATGCTTTAGCCACCTTTGATATGTTTGCAGGTAGTGTCAAGGTAGTCATAGACTTGATGCTAGAACTAGGTTCAGCCATAGATGATTCATCTGAGATCACCATCTTTCTCTTTTCCTTCTCTTTTCTGGTCTGAATCTGAGATATAGACTTAGACTGCATTAGTTGTTGTTGATATTAAACAGAAGAAGAAACTCACTGGTATTTCATGATTCCCTTAAGAAGACTGAATAGATTCAGACAGATCCTTGGATTTTGCTTTTGCTTTTGCTTTTGCTTTTGCTTTTGCTTTTGCTTTTGCTTTTGCTTTTGCTTTTGCTTTGGATTTGGATTTGGATTTGAGTGCATTGAGTACAAAGGTGACTGAATCATAGACAAATCTCTCATCAAGGCTTTTGATGAAAATCAAAGTTCCCTTAGATATTTTGCTGGTGATCAATGATGTTTGAGCTGATTCTTGCTGGCTAAACAAAGATGGAGAAGAAATAAAGAGTGATTCCTCATCCTTCATCACAGGTAAGGAAAGAGAAGAGTCAGCTTGTATCTGTAAATCATCTTTAGATAAAGATAAAGAAACAGGTGAAACAGATGTAGTTTGATCAAATCCTTCTGAACAGTTTAGACTGACTGTTGGTGAAGAAAATATAATATCTTCTGATATCTCTAAGGAGATATCCCTGGAATTAGATGTTGAGGTGTTTTGAAATATGATGTTGGTGTCCATAGCTTGGTCTATGACCTCATCATATAATGAAGATTCTGACTCTTCATTGGGTACCATGCAGGTATCTGAAGAATAATCCCAAGGCTCCATATAATCAGAAAAAGATGATGGTCCATCATCAAATCTGAAGCTATTGGATTGTGACTTCATCATATGGACTGGTGCAAAAGCAGTCTCTGTAATTTTTGATTGCATCTGCTTTTCTTGGGATGAATCACAAAGTCCTCTAGCAGACTGCAATCTCTTAATGAGTTTTGAGTATAAAACTTGTTCTTCAAAATAGTTACTTACTGTTGATAGTAACAATAATTTTTCAAATTTTGGATAGAACTTTTTGCAGAATAATTTGGATAGATCCAGAGTAGGTACATCATTTTCTGCAGGTCTTATCTTTGAAGAGTTAGATGCTGCCCTCAAATCTGTCTGCTAAAATTATCATATCAATGATCAGCTAATATGATTAACAAAATAAGATGTATCACAACTTGAAAATAAAAAATATAAGCACCTGATTCAATGATAGTTGATCTGACTTGAGTGTCCTGTATAATTAGAATATTGTTAAAACTCTATCATGAAAATTACTCAAAAATGCTAACCTCTGATTCAAAGTTTCAGCTCTTTTAAAAGCTGAAGATATGTCTGATTGAATAGTCCCTGATCTTGAAATATCATCTCTCATGTTTTCTATTTAGATCAAATCAATAATAGTCATGTGTGTATCAGAGAATATCAACTGACCTTGAGCAACTTCAGGAAGGAATCTCTCTGAATTTGCATCATCATTTTGTGACAAAATTGATGATCTAGTTGGATTTTTGCTACAGAGTTTCATAGGAGATTTAGGTAGTAATTGAAGTTCCATGATAGTGCTATTGAGCACTCCTTTTGGATGGCCTCTTCCCTTCTTCACTGGCTTCTTACATCTATTATTCTCAACATCTACAGATGATCTAAATGATTAGAATTATAATATTAGTTCTTTTAGATTTGGATCAATGATTTCAATGATAACTTACTCAAGCACCTTCAGTACAGACTTATTCTAAAAAAATTCAACAAGTGGTTATAGTATAAATGAAAAAATGCTTATGGCAGAACTTTTGTCTTGAATTTTCTGTTTGGTCTGAACCATCATATTAATGATGCCTTTGCACCACATTTCAGAGCAAGACCCAGAAGACTCCATGTTAGGCTCCAGTGCAATTTTAGCATTTATGACTTCAAATATGGCAGTCTGATATTCTGCAGGGTGCTCTGAAAGTCTTCCCCATAATCCAGGAATCTCTTGATTATTTGTCCAGCTATGCCAATCTTTCAAAGGTAGATTAGTCTTCTCTCTAATTTATAAAAAAATACAAACTTACTGTATGTCTGAGGATCATCCAGGGGCACATTCATCATATGAGGTTTGTGTTGAGGATTCACAGATCCACAATAATACATGTAGGCCAGAAAAGAGTTCAAAACAGGTGACATTCACTGTATATTCTTTACTTCAGGCTGGTGAAACTTAAATTCATTCTGGACCTCCTGAATGAACTCCTCCCTTATTTTGCTGAGCACCAAGAGTTCCCTTTTAAAAGCCTCATATTTGAGCTGTAAGATATCCCAATGAGATGAAGGCCCTAGGTGCTACAGTAGTTCTTGCAGACAAATGATGATATGATTGAGAAATCTAAGGCCATTCTTGTAATAAGCAGGGATCATGACAATAAGTTCATGTCTGTGGAATAGCTCATAGATTCTGGTGTCTGGTATGAATTTTCCAAGATGATAACTAGGAATGACAGATAAGTTTAAATAAGCAGGACTTAAATCATGCCACCACTTGTCAAAGTGTTGGAGATGGAAATGATGTTGGACAGCCATCAAGTTATAGCAGAGAACAGAAGAATTAAGTAAAAAAGCTGAAAACTATGGAATCTGTAGAATGACTAACAATTCCCTTATTTAGATGATTAATCATGAAATAAATACAAAGTCAAGATATAATCCACAATGACTTTGAAGGCTTGATAAATAAAATGGCTACTAGTTGGTTTTCATGATATTATATACAGTCCAATATAACTAATGGATGGCATAGTTCTAATTAGATATCTGTAAACTCTGTAGTCAAGTCTAAAATTCTGCTTCATTCTTGAATCCTAACATCACAGTCAGGCAGAGTCAGATCAGTTCTGCTATGGCCATATTTCCTATGGGAGTCTTCAGGCTCCACCATGATTGAATCAAGATTAGGCAATGAATGAGCAAGGAATGCTGCCATAGTAAAAAAACTGTGAGGAGGTGAGAATCCAACCTGCAATGTAGTGATCAGGTTATTGGTGTCAGCATATTCAATCTTGTGGTATCCTAAGCTGCAGTAAAACAGCAGACCAAGTGTTTCTAGATAGGAGTAGTAGTGGAGAACAAGTGATATTTCCCATAGAGTGGCTCTTGGAGGTTCCTCCCAAAGTTGTCTTGTGCCTAACACAAGACATTGAAGATAAGGCAAGCTGAGGGCCAAATTCCTCAAGGCATCATCATCAATCCTACAAGTTTCCAAGTCTTTCAGCTCCAAAGCAGTCAAATAGACCAATCTGTGTAAAGCAGCTAATCCATTTCTTGGAATCTACATACTTTCTTCATCCAATACAAAAAAATTCTTGTCCCATGGCATCTGTAATCTGAAAGCTGCCAGATTCTCCCAAGCTAGGAATTCATCATCATCATCATTATTGATTAATGCAAGTAATGTGAGAGTATTGAAGAAATGCAGAATGACATTTGCTGAGCAATATTCTTGGTGAATGTTGATGCTGAGACCTTGGCAAGTGATGGAATGATTGGATAAGAGGGATAGAAGAGCTGAAAACCCAGTATTTACAGAGATAGACTCTGTGAGTGAATTGGATTCCACATGGATATTTAGAACCTGGGTCTGAATATGATGATCAGAAATAGTGTTGCTTTCCTTCATAATTGATAATCTAGGAATGATGACAAGAGTTAGGCTAGTGAGCTGGTGAAGACATGCCAAGGATGTTATGGCCATAGGTTGGATGTAGGATAAGGTAAGGCAGTGCATAGGGGTACAACTGATAAGAGAGTTTAAGATGATGGTTGTATGACATGAGTCAGAGACGTAGACCAAGGTGTGCAGATGAGGCAGCAGGTGTTGCACATCAGGAGATAAGAGCATATGAGATGGTAGTATAAGAGTCTGCAGTCCTTGAAGCAGAAACTTGTCCAGGTATTGGATTAAATAGTCATTTTTGTCTTTTAACTCCACATAGTTAAGATGTGGCAAAAGGAAGCCAGCAGATCCATACAAAGTCAACATAGTTTGAAAAACATGTTTGTATTGAGACCTTAGTGCTTTTTTGTCAGCACAGATGGCTCTGACCCTTTGTGTAAATAAAAGAAATTTTTTTAAATCAGATTGCTTTGGAGTCCTATGAAATCTCTATATCAAGTATAAGATATAAGTCTCTAATAGCTTCACAAAATGTATTGGGTAACTTACCAACTTCCATCCCCCATTTGAATTCCTACAGCATTGAATGAGATCATTTGGAAGAAGATCAATGAGAGGTTCCACAGAAGGTAGTTTCTTCCATAGAAGCTGTAGGACAGGCTCAGAGATGGTTAAAGATATTGTGGCCAGTACAGCAAAAGCACCAAGCCTGCCAGAACCTTCTTTGGTGATAAGGGTATAGAGCATCTGAAATATAAGAAAAAGAACATCTTACATCTTAAAGATGGAATGTATCTTCAAGTTTGTCTTGAGATGATAATTATTCAAAATAGACAAGGACTTATGTAGAAAGAAGGATTGAAGGATGTCTATAAGCTGTGTGATTACATCATATTTTAAATTATCTAGCACTAATACTCTAACTACTTACATTCAAATGACTGTCAGTACATACATACAACAAGATGAGGTATTTTATCATGCCAGTATACTGAGGTTATTCAAATATTTTCACTCTATAAATACACCAAGTGCATCTATTAGCTATACTTGAAGTCATTCAATAAGTTTAAAAAAAATTGAAACAAATTCTAGATATCATTAAACATCTAACTAGATTTCTTTTTATGATTTTAAAGATTATATAAGATAACAGGATCAGTTTCAAAGATCTAGGATTTTTTCACAAAGAGTTTGACTATATAAATGTGGTAGAAGATGATATGAATAGAAAGGTCCTGGACACTTTTAAATACACAACTAAACTCTGCCCTACTATTTTATAGGTTGCAAAAGATAATTATTCAAGTTTTAAAGATTCAGGAATTTTTCATGAACTGATAAACTAGATTTATATGGTTGACTTCAACTCAAAGATTATTGAACTAAACATGACCTCATCATTTTCAAGGCTGCAAAAGATGATTGGCCAAGTTTTGAAGCTTTAGTAATTTTTTATGAAGTGATAGACTAGAGATATGTGTTGATATAAGATTGGCTTGAAATCAGTCATGCCAGACATCATCAAACATCCAAATAAGCTGCTTCTAACTATGCTTAAGGTTCAAAAATTTTTCACAAGATGTCAGATATTATTAAAGATTAAACCAAAATTCTTTCCATCAGTTTAAATGTCACAGAACATCATAGAACTAGTTTTGAAATATGAGGAATTTTTCATCAAATGATGAACCAAGTCCATGTGGTAGTCAATAGCCACCCTGAGATCAGAGATTTCACACATTAGCAGACATTCAAATAAAATTATCATTGCTATTCTGAAAATCATTGACCAAGTTTTGAAGCATCAGCCATTTTTTACAATATGACAGACTAAGTATGTATAATAGTCAAACACTAACTTGGAACCAGAGATTCATATCATAACCAACCATCTACTAGAGCTTCTTCCATTTATATGATAAGACACTACTATATTATGTTCAGAGCCTCAGACCTCATGTCCAGATTTGCAGATATTCAAACTTGGATTCTTAGTCAGCAGATATATTAGATGTTATTAAACCATATATGTTATTAAACCATGAGTTGCATGTAGTCACACATCATTTATCTCAGTCCATTTTGTCATTCTCAAGGCTTCCTCAATCATGCCAGATATTGATCCACCAGCTTTTTTATCTTCTCTGAACCAGGATGGGATCAAGCAAGAAACAAAAACAGAAGATGTAATACTTTTCTTCCCACAAGCATCCAGTACAGTATCAAACAGACTACTCCATTTATCATCATGCTACATAGGAGGCATTGAGCTCATAGATGAAGACCTTGATTGCCTGCAAAATAAACACCAGAGGATCAATAGAACAGTCATGAATGCATATGCCAATCTAGTATCTATTGAGCAGCACAGCATTTTGACTATAGCTGGATATATCTTGATCAGTTCACTGGTCCCAGGCTTAATACATAGAAAAACTTCATGTGGGACAACTCTAGAAAACATTGTTTCTGTGGTCAGTATGTTTTTTTCAGCAGATATTTATATTAAACTGGATCTTGTTCTACTTCTTAAACTCAGATAACCAAAAAGAAAATACTTGACTCCAGACATTAGGCTTTTCCTCTATGTGGAGGCAGTCCTTCTCACTAGGTTCTGGGCTGAGTAGACTGGTCAGCTCATGAAATAGGTTTCTTTGATAGCTTGGGAATTTATCCTACTTGGGCTCAAAAAGTCAGTAAAAATTTTAATCTACTATAATATCTAGGCATCTGATATTATAATTTTACTATCAGAATTTGCAGTATGCTGCTGCTGGCCTAGAGCATTGGCTGAAATATGAAACATATCCAGAGATCAAACCACTTGAACACAGATTCAAAGACTAGAAGATTGTTCAACATACTCCACCAGATGATCAAAAATAAAAAGATAGCTGGTCTTGTGGTCTATTTGTTATGATGACCATGGATGGACTCTCAAATCTAAATTTCTCACATGTACACTGATCTAACTTGGAATTCACAAAAGCATCTGCATTAAAGACCATCATGAAAGTCAGGTAATTCTAGCAGATCAGCTTTAGTAATTCTAGATGAATATGCTAATCCAGGAGCTTTAGCCCAGTCATACAGCAGCATCATTCTAGAAAAGATCATGTTCCACCTTCATCAGTTGATCAGGCTGAATCATTTTCTTTATCTTTTATCAATATTGCCCAAAACAATTTTGTCTCAAAGATTTCTGGAGGTGAAGAGGTTCAGAAGGTGCTGGATATCATCTTACATGCTAAAAATCTGATTGTCATCTGTGGTATGATCAAGTTCATCTCTTAAAAGTTTTGTGCTTAAGAAACTCTGTTTCATTGCACACTCTCTATAGGTCCAGAAGTATCTGTTCCTGCTGCATCTGAATTTCCAATTCATCCTTTTGAATCACTGCTTCCCATAATATGGCAGGTGCATAACATAAAGGTTCTAGATGTCTTTGGAAACATCTTATATATTACTTTTTTGCAGGAACTGTTAAGACCATGCACAAGGGGTAGGACTGATTCTGAGGGGCTTGGCTTCAGCTCATGCGCTGCGCCCCTTACCCAAGTATGTACCCTTAATTTCAGATTGGTGTCTGAAGAAAGTCTGAAGGCATCTGAAGATGTCCAAAGGACATCTGAAGGCATGGGAAACTTCAGAAGGACTTTCTGGATGGGTGCAAGTAACTTCCAGATTAGTGCAGGGAAGTTCTGGAGGAAGTTCTGGAAATTACAATGAGATTGCATCCTAATACGGATATGTGTAATGTGTTACAAAGTAACATCGGTTCACTGGCCCCCTATCATTTTCCCCTCGTCCTCACCCTCACATACCTCCGGCTCGCCCTTCTCTATCACTTATCCGTTGACCAGATCCTCGGGACCGTCCCAGTCCCTTGTCCTCCTCTCCTCGCACACATGTGCACACGTGCCTTCAGGCTATGACTTGTCCTGACTCATGCCACCAATGTGGCTTTCCTTATCTTTCTTATCTGATTCCGCTGACTAGTGCTATACACACATTGTATCATTTACCGTTGGCTCGTTCCAACATTTCTCGGTCTCATTCCACATTCGACCTCCACCTACTAATATGGCTAACTGGCCAGCGTACCTATACCCTTTCCGTCCTCCCCTTTACCCTTACCCACAGTACGGTGACCTTGCCCTAAACCTTTCCACATAGTATAAGTAGTCGATCTCCTGTGCAATAGTTTCTCTAACTTGAATCTACTTGATCGTCCCTGGAACATACTTCCTTCAGAGGCCTCCTCAGCCTCTGTCTCTAGTATCTTTTCTCTAGTGCTCCTCGTGCTAGAGTCTCTATTGATCGACCCTTATTGTCCGGACACGACTGTCTGTACTCTAAGGTGACTTGAAGACATCCGTCGACAAGTCATGTGACACACGTGTCTCTGGTAACTGCCAACACGACAGTCACCATTACCAGTCGCTACACCGGACCCTTCCAGTTACGTCACAACCGCTAGCAGACGACACCCCTCTTAGGGCTCTGCCTAGCAGATCTATTCAAGTGCATAACATAATGGCTACTTGGGACTTGTCCCAAGTAGAAGCAAAAGAAGGGAAGGCTGCAAGGACAAAGTCCGAAGCAGAATAGGTCCGGAGGACCGCGGGAAAGATCTGGATAGACTTCTGGAAACTTTGGAGGATCGGATGGGTGGATAGTGGAGGATCGGAGGATCAGATCTCTGGCCTAGGGAATTCCTCCCTAGGTCTGAGGTAGATACTGACTAAGTTGGAAGACTAGACTTGATATGAAGACTTAGGCTGAGATCTAGTGCGAGGACTAATATGATATTCAGACTGAGGTACTACAAGACATATACACGAGTTTATATACTAAGAGAAATAACGGAAGGATCAATAAGCAGAGTCCAAGGCTATGTAGAAAGCATATGCAAAGGTTAACAATCGCGAGTCAGAAATGAACATAGGTGAACAGATCAGTAATCATACCAGTAATAGATATAGCTGAAACAATGGAAAGAAGGAAATACCGAATAGGCTGTGTTTAACATTATATGAACAGGAAATGAAATAGGAAGCTTATCTATATCGGATCAGAAGTGGACCTATGTATCGGATTGGACCAGATCGGATGTGGTCCAGATGAGATACATGGATATGCAAGATATATTATTAGGGCAATAGGACAAAGGATGAATGATGCAGGCTAGCTGCAAAGGTAAAGGGATTTGGATGTGCGGATGTGAATGTGGATGTGCAAAGGTGCAGGAATCTGAATGGATAGAGGACTGGAGACATGGATAGGACATCCAAAGGTCCGGATGTGGCATGTGAATATTATCAGATGTGGGTCCAGAATACAGGATATGACAGGAACCTACCAAGTCATCATTGGTGTTCCAGATCATGATGCACCATCTAAAGAGAATACCCATCAAAAACCTACTTTATCAGGCTATTCACTCTTTGGACCGCTGTGGCAATCTTTTGAGAGTCTACACTCAAAATATTGATGTTATGGAAAAAACCACTGGACTGCTGTCCTTTGGAGTTCCCAAGTCATTTCAGATAGGGACACCTGATTGTCCAAGATGCATTCCATTGTTAGGATGTCTGGACCAGATGTCTTGCATTTCTTGTGATAATGTGGCACCATCAGCCATATGTATTTTTGGATCAGTCTCTCTCAGATGGACCTCCTATATGCACTGACTATCCAAAATTCACCCATAATTTTGGACATCATGGCATCAGGTTTATAAAGAGGAGTAGCCAAATTTAAATTCAGTTCTAGCTCATGATGAGAATCTTGTGGATGTAGTGTTGGCTGTGGGTGTTTATCCTATTCCTCACTCCAACCTTCCTGGTATCACCAAACAAATTACCCAAGCTGTACATTCTAGAGCTCAGGAAGGAATTCCTACATCTATTCTGCTAAATCTGGATACATCTGCTTTGAAGAGAACTGGAATTCAAGATCTCTTCCAAGTATCTTTGGCCCTAGACTTGCAAGAGTTATTTGGAAGTATTATTCTTGCTGCCCATCAAGATGCCATCCATAATCCTGCCAGCAATACTATGCTAATACCTAAGAGCTTGGTGCTTAATGAGGAAGGAGAGGAAGAGGAAGGTAATGATGAAGATGATGATGGTAATAACCACAAATTATTTCTGACTCTGACACCTTGGTATTTTCCTGATTTTTAGCTATGTAGCTTAGAGCAAATTCATTTTACTGTAGCATTTTGTAATTTTTCACCAGTTTATAGTATTATGTTGATGTGTTTTATGTTAATGATTGTAAACTAGATACTTTGAGGATTGATGTTGCCTATTGCAATCTCCAATTGTCAACAGAAATCAGTACATTGCAAATTATTCTCTGTGATATTAAAAGGCTGCATCAACCACCAATATAGAGGATGATAATGATTATAGCTGTTTTGAATTTTAGTTTTAGTTATAGGGTTTGCCTTGCAATATATTTGATCATCTCAACATCATACTGAGTTTTGCTCAAGTTCAAATTAAACTCATCACTACAGCAAATTCCCAGAAATGAACCATATCTGTAGTTAGGATTCTGATTGCTCATACTAGACCAAATTTTTCAAATTCCATCCTTATTATAGTACTTGTAGTGACAGTGCCTTTGGCATATAGAACTTCATCAGAAGTCAAGGTCACAGAAGATAATATACTAAGTTTTAAACTTCTAAGAATTTTTTATAGGACACTAGATATAGTGAGTAGGCTAGTAGAGGTCAATTGCAAATAGTGATCACCATCATCTGAATCAACTGCTTCCCACTATTTGCTAGGTCATAGAAGATGATATATCAAATTATGTACTGCCAGTAATTTTTATAAGATACCAGATATGATGGATATGCTAGTAAGGGATCAACTACAGCCAGTAATCACCAACATCACCAATCTTCCAAATCAACTTTTTTCCACCATTCTTAAGGCTACAGAAGATAATTCACCAAGTTATAAACTTCCAGGAATTTTTTATAAGGTACCAGATATGATGGATATACTAATAAGGGATCAACTACAACCACTAATCACCAACATCACCAATCTTCCAAATTAACTTCTTCCCATCATTCTTGATGCTACAAAAGATGATTCACCAAGTTATAAACTTCCAGGAATTTTTCATGGGGTACTAGATACAATAAGCATGCTGGTGCAGGGTCAACTGCAAATAGTAATTACCTGCATCACTGATCATCTAAGGAACATGCTTCCCACTATTTTCAAAGTCACAGAAGATGATCCACCAAGTTATGAACTGCCAGCAATTTTTTATAAGGTACTAGATATGATAGATATGCTAGTATGGGGTCAATTCAAACCAGTGATCATCAACATCACCACACATTTGAACACAATGCTTTCCACCATTCATAAGGTTACAGAAGATGATACACTTAGTTACAAACTACCAGCAATTTTTTATAAGGTAGCAGACATGATGGATATGCTAGTAAGGGGTCAACTAAATCCAGTGATCACTAACATCATCAATCATCTAAATCAACTGCTTCCCACCATTTTCAGGGTCACAGAAGATGATGCACCAAGTTGTAAACTATTAGGAATTTTTTATGAGGTATCAGACTTGGGAAGTATGGTAGATGTCAATTTTCTATGAGCATCAGTCTCTAACACCATCAAACATCAAGGAAAGCTTTTTCCTACCATTTTTGAGGGCATAGAATTCAATGGACTAAGATTTGCAGCACTAGCAATTTTTTTTAAGGTTGTAGCCCATCTTCTCCTCCTCCCCTAGTATACAGCATATTAATATTTTGTAATATTGGATGGAAATCATGTGTTTATAACCCTATAGGGCAGATACAGTTGTTTGTGAAAAATGCTAGGTATTTCAATTGGGTTATACCATCTTAATATGGTTATACAGTAACATGAGATGATACTCAGTAAAATGAGTATAAGTTATGTTCCTGACCACCAAATTCCTTAAAACATAGTGTAATGGAATCCCAGTGATCTATTCTATCAGATAGGACACCAAAAATAATAGGAAAAAGTATGATGATATATATAATATATAGCCATAGCATGTATAGACTATGGGTCAGTACCAGTAGTGGTAGGTTGAAGAAGGACAACCTCACAGTATCCATAAGGATAAGTATTGAATGGCAGAATGGCCTGAACCTGCTGGCTTGGCATGATATTACATGGACAGAGTTGAGAATGGAGCTTTAGTCTAAATTTAAACTAGACTTTAAGCAAGTAACCATGAAGAGGCGAGTTGTGACCTGAGACACCATTTAGATATTGCAAAAGGATACATGGAAAATTTGGGAGATGGTATAGTTGAACAAGGGCGGTGGCTAGGCATTAGCATGGGTAAATCTGTGAGTATCTAAACATTGACCTGCACCCATATCCGCAATGTACCTATGTATCCAAGGGTGCTAGTGGGTATGGGTCTTTGTGTGGGTTTGAGCAGGTACAGCAGGTACACTACCTGTGAGGGGATAAACCTGTGGGTGTTAGGAGGAGTGTCCATTTGTTTTGTGTCATCTTTATACTGTTAGAGTGACTGTGTCTCTTGATATTTTGCTGTTGTGTTGTTGTTGTTAATGATCACTAACCAATCAGGTTTTGTTTCTGTTATGATTGTGTTTCATATTCATACTGTTGAATTGACTGTTGACTATTGATTGTTGACTACTGACTTTTGTGCAGAGCTATACATTGCTGACTGTATCTTAGGAGCAAAGACAAGCCACCCATGAATGACCATGTTATCAGTTATTGGTATTTGTCTGAATTACTGACTATGGAGATATTTGGTTTTATAGGTGTTTATCTATAGATCATCTATCTAAGAAGACATTGATTTGATGAGCCTTTGACCATGTTGTCTTATAAAAGATGGTAGGACTATGGAGGTACAGTAGCACTAGACCTTAAGATTCAAGTGAAGCAATAGTAGCTACTAAGAAAGTATGAGTTAGCATCTGACCACACTTAAGAAGCCTTGTACTTCTTTTCATCTTTTCAACCTACAACCACACCATTATGCCACAACCTCCCATTCATAAGACAGATAAAGTAAAACAAGCAGCTGGTCATAAAAGACACCAACATCATTATGCCAAGTATGTTTTAGTTTCATTAATTGTGTCTGATGGTGGTTCCTGACCAACTTAAGTGAAGAAATAGGGAAAACATACTGAAAAAATGACAGGAGCTTTGACTCACCAAACCATTACAGGAAATACAAGAGATTAAAAAGTCACTCGCTGTA
This sequence comes from Suillus hirtellus, assembly GCA_016695485.1. Lineage (NCBI taxonomy): Eukaryota > Fungi > Basidiomycota > Agaricomycetes > Boletales > Suillaceae > Suillus > Suillus hirtellus. Next base: position 138,035 of record MU172276.1, on the reverse strand, counting down.
GTCCTAGGCCATGATGAAGATGCAATTGGCACATCTGAGTTTGAGACAGACAATGACAAGAACAACACATTGTATGTCACATCTATTATATATATAGACAGCCAAGATAAAACATTATTCAAATATCTACAGATCAGATCTCTCATTGTACCTACTCACTTTAAAAGGAATCAAGGATGAGATGTTGGCACTGATAGAAGAACCCTGCACATTTATGAAGCATCTCCTCCTGTAGTACTGTATGTCAAAACATTACCTGATGATGCACTTGGCAAGGGTGATATGTACCTTGATCATCCAAAATGCAAAAATAGAGGTTGAATGCTTACTCCATCATGCAACTTTCACCCAGGATCAAATATTATTTTTCAGTGGAATTTCAGCCAATTCCCATGTTACTGAACCAGTCTCTCATTTCTTAAGCACTACACTTGCATACATAGATGATGTCCAGTATTTTTTTTGGAAACTGAAGGACTTACTGAGTTAACAGTTGCTCACTCAATGGGAGAGCTGATGTACCAGAGGGGTGTCTGTCTCTAAGGCTCATATTTAAATACCTAGTAGTTCTTGACTTTGATGTATATTAGACTCACACATTTAGTATCACACTATGAATGAGTACAACATCTCAGAGCCAATCCAGCATGCTTTGTGTTCAAGTTGCATTTGAGTCGGCTGATTGCACTTCATCGGCTCAGATGATCTGATCATGTTGACCAAAGGTTTTCATGGTATATTCTGATTGGCTAATCAAACTAATGTTCAAGTTCCGTTGACTGCAGGTCAGTGCTGTAAAGCTCAAAATCAGAAAGAAACATAAGGTCTGACATAAGGTATGTCATCAAATACATGCCTAACATCTAATCTAAGTTTGTAATAGATGCCAGGAATTAGCTGGCAGACATATGAATAGTCTGCTTGGCTGAAAAGCAAGGTGGATGGATTCTGGGACAGTCAGACGCAGGACTGTGTTGGGACTTACCTCACACAAATATATTTGGAATGGTTTCAGCAATGGCCCAAAATTCTAATTCATTTCAGAGACCTGGATACTGGTGTCCCACTGCTTAAAGAGGAGCAATTAATGAACACCAAAATGAAGTTGTTGGAAAAACTAATCAAGCAGCACCAAGGTGTACATACCATTATATTTTTGTGTCATGTAGCTTATTCCATTATGTAATATAATAGCAATTGTGTTCTTATCTTTACTGTGCAGCCTTGCATGTTGGGATGAAGTGGATGACTGAGTTCATAAAAAGCCTCACAAAGATGATGGCACCGTCAGCCATGGGCCACACTTGTGGGCCAACTGTGGTCAAGCATTTTCTCAATATGTAATACAAGGACAACCTGACAGTCAAGCAAAAGTTGATGCTGAATTGAAGGAAAGCAATTACTCTGGGAAGATATGTATTGCCAGTGTAGAAACAACAATACAGTAAGGCTCCTGACTGTATCTGTAAATATTATGAGGTTGCATGTTGCCTAGTATGCTATACTTGAGATGACAAGTGCATTTGACCCTAAAGGGGAAGTGAGTGCAGTGAAGATCTAAAGGTAAGTGCTAAAGCAAAGCACAAGAAAGTGCAGATGCATGCAAGGCACAGAAACATGCATACATTGTAAAGATACAACAATGCTTGATACTATATGAAGTAAGTATGAAGCAATATAAATGTTATAGTGATTGTGCACAGCCTAGTCTGCTATACTTGCAGGACAAGTGCATTCAACCCAAGGGGTTTGCTATTAGAATAAGATTATAGTTTATTGATTAATAAACCATCAAAAGTCCAAGCGTGAGAAACAGAATCCAAAGGTATAATTACAAGTCCAATGCCAAAGTGTTGGCCAATGTTTTTGTGTTTCATAGGTTAGCAGGCTTTAGGTGTGAGTTCAGCAGGTTTGTATTAGGTTAGAAAAATGAGTGTCAGGTTATAGTGAGCAGTATGTGGGTTATTGATAACTGTAGGTGTTTTGGATAGAAAGAGTGGTAATATTTGCAATGGTCAACTAAGAACTACAAAATATTAGGTTTGACCACAAAGTGTCAGGAAAATGGCTCCCTACTACTTGGATCATAAATGTGCTATGTGGAGACCAATATATATATAAGTATGTAGAAATCTGGAATCCTATAGGCAAAAGTAGTGGCCAAAGAATTTTGGGTCCAATGTACATGTAAATAGACACAAGGTGTTGTGGACTATGGGAAAACATGTAATAGTGCTGGCTACAATATAAGTAATGTGCAAAATAATCAACTATGCACCTAGTGGGGTTGGCTGATAAGACAAGACATGGATAGGACAAGGGTGTGGGAAAAACATTAGGTCCAATGCAGCCGATGTGTTAGGTCCACTAGTCAAAGCATCAGGTTTGGCTAATGTGTGTCAGGGTGCATTGGGAAGTGGATATTGTGTAATGGACATTTGACATGATGTGTGGAATGGCAGAATACAAGCCTAGCATGAGCTTGAGTGCTACAGCATATTAGCATGAAGCATGGGAAAGTGCATGCATGTATGTGGAAACAATAGAGAGTAAGAGTGAGTTTGCTTAAGTAATGATTAGATACTAGACAAGAGATGAAAGTGCAAGCTGTAAACAAATTGATTTCTACTATGTTCTGCTAAGTAGTAAGTGGGTAGTAACCAGTAAGTGTCTAATAGTATATACTGCTGGTGCTTATATATGGCACCTAAGCACTGTCATGCGGAGCCAAAGTGCTTCTGAGTAAGGTATGTAAAGATATCTATAAGTAAGGGTCCATGATAAAAATAAAGGTGGAATGATATGCAAATAAGGGAAATGGAAATATATGCACTAGGGAGCTTGGTGGATAGTGGATGGATGGATCTGGATGGCTGACACTATAGGGCACTCAAACATGGGAAAGTGTACATGCATCTACATTGTGAAGCATGGTGTGACACTCAGACCTGTGTTAGGTGGGAATGAGCATCTTTTCATATAGGTGTCAAGAGATATAGGAAGTTACCAGCTCACATCATTCCTAATGCTTCTAACAAAGGAGCCTTCCTCGTCTAATCCTATGGTTTTCCATTCTCAGGTCTGATTTTCTGTTTCATCCATCCATATCCTTCCATGTCCATCAAGTTCCACTAGTGCATGTTCATTCTACAGTGACTTGCAAAACTGTTACAATGTTTGGTACTTTT
>MU172276.1:65719-117872 GCA_016695485.1 Suillus hirtellus | reverse complement strand
CCTTCTCCTTCTCCTTCTCCTTCTCCTTCTCCTTCTCCTTCTCCTTCTCCTTCTCCTTCTCCTTCTCCTTCTCCTTCTCCTTCTCCTTCTCCTTGCCCTTCTTATCAACATGACCTGGAGCCCCAGCCATAGAAGTAGCACTGTGGTCATATTCACTCAAGATGGGCATGGCCCACTGAGATGGCTGCCTTCCTGGAGGGTGACTGGTGATAGGTTCATCTAAGTTGTTGTTCAAGCAAGCAGCTGGAACTGAACGTGCCGATTTTTTGCTGATGGCCTTCTTTGATGCCATTGTTGAAGGCCGATCAATGACCATACCATCGTCATCTGGCTGAACAGCTGCTGGCTGTTTGCTGGGAGCTTTCTTTGATGTTGCTTTGACAACAAGGATGTCTGACTCATCCAAGTCATCCAGGTCATCCAAGTCATCAGTATGGAGGCTGATTGTGCTGCAAAGTGCAGTTTTCTTCCTATCTGCGGCCTTACTCTTCCCTGACATATGAGTCTGCTGGACTGCTTTGATAGCATCTTGTACAGAAGTCTTTGTCACCTTCCCTGCCTTCTTCCCGCTAACTTTCATCTTTTTCCTGGGCGGTGACGATGGCATTGCACTGTCAGACCCATCTGCATCTAAGTCTGAGGCCATCATGTCTGAAGGTTGGGTTGGATTGGGGTTGAAAGCACTACTATCAACAGCCACATCATGCATCTCAGCATCTGACAGAAACCCATTGTCCTCCACAGTGGGAGTATGTACATATGATTGCCTTCTGCTCATAAGGAATTGGCCTTGGCTTTGGTACCGAAGGTGCAGCTCATGCATCACTCATCTCAGCATCTGAAGGAGGTGTGTCCTCCTTGACAGCAGGAGGTGCCACAACAGCCTTCCTCTTGCTTGGGACTGGCTTTGGCTTTGGCTTTGGCTGCACAGCCTGCGGTGTAGCATTGGTCACCACATCCTGGTCCACCTGCTTCTTCTCATATCTAGCAACATGTTTGATGCCAGCTCTCTTGGTGCATTCTTTCTCTTCTTTAGCATCTAACTTAGACTGACACTCAGCAGCTACTTCTTCTGCAGTACAGTGTTTCTTCTTTGGGGTTATGTCTGGGATACCCGGATGTTGAGTTGCATTTTTTGCACGAGTGACATGTCAGGTAGACATAGCAGTGAGTAGAAGGGGGTGAGCTCGGAGGGCACAAAGGCTTTATCAAGAAGACGTGTTTACAAGTAAGATGTTCGAATCGGGACTTCAATGTAATTTGACTTGCTAATTTGCCACGCCTCAACAGCACTCTTCGGGCCAGTGAGCGCCCGAGCTCCATTCCTTCATATCTCCAAGCCTTCGACCATATATTTCTACTTATCCATATCAAATTCTTTCCAAACTTGCCAGGGCTTGAAGGAGACGACAATCACTGACTATCAACATTGGTACCAACAATTGAAATTTTCATTGGTGACCAACATACTAATATTACTACTAGTAATGTTTTCTCTAGCTCCTAGTAAACTGTGGTGTGCTGACTGCTGTGTTTAGACTTGAGGGGGGGGCAAGTCTCACTTCTGTGGCGTGTCACTGAATGCAACTTTGCATGTCAAATGCATTCCATCATGCTCTCGGTCTTCCTCTCATCAAGATAGGCAATCATCTTTGCCGCATGTCAAATGCATTCCATCATGCTCTCAGTGGTGGCTGGAAGTTATTCATGAGCACACCTTGCATCAACCCTGAGTGCATCGTGTTGTGTGGCTGGAAGTTATTCATGGGTGTGCCTTGCATTAACCCTGGATGTATTGCTTCACATCTCAAATGCATTCCGTCATGCTCTCGGTGGTGGCTGGAAGTTATTCATGGGCACACCTTGCATCAACCCTGGGCAGATCATGTTACCATTGGCTACTTGTACATACTTGCATGCATGATGTTCTCTTGCGCATTTACCAGGCCTTGTATAAAGTCAACTCAAAGTTACACCTCCAAAGCCAGACTCATAGGCCCCATTTGAGTGCACAATATGCACAATATTGGCTGCCCTCAACCCATGCTGCCATGCCTAGTGATGGGCTGTATCCGCTGTTTTTACAACAGGTCAGGGCGCACCACTCATATGCAATCCCACCATCCATCTGAAGAACCCGAAGTCCCATCATCCCACCATTCCTCCTCAAGTTCACAGTGTTTCCAGTCATCCCGACCTGGCACTGGACATGCTGCAACAAGCTCAGCACGCATGCATTCATGCAGCCCAACTCAGACTAGCGCAGGTGACGAACAACTTGAAGCACCTGGGAGTTGCGACAATCAAATGGAGTTTGACTTGCCAGAGTTGGATGGATGTGGGTATGGCTTTCACAATGATGCTGCCAATGAGGCAGATATGAACAGCTCATATCAATGTCCTTCAAGTGGCACTGGTCCCATTGGCCAGGCGAGTCGAGATGGTAGTGTTCCTCTTCAAGTTCCTGGCATTACCAGAACATATCATCCTAATATCAATGGTGCATGTTAATTTCACTTGATGCTCATCCAAACTTGTGCTCATATACTCATCTCCATGAAGGGAAAATTTGCAATGAACATGAAGATGACATACCACCAAATACTCCGCCACCTCCACGTCCATCAAATCTTGGACCAGACAACTGGACACCATATGCTAATCGAGTTGATTTGAAGTCGCAGACTTCCTCTACCATCGCAACCAGATGTCAGGGGGCAATATCGACTTTATATTCAATCTGTGGGCCACCTCATTAGTGGCTCATGGTGAAACACCCCCCTTCACAAACCACATTGAGATGTACAATGTCATTGATTTGACGCCTCTAGGTGATGTCGCCTGGCAGAGTTTTACTTCAGAATATAATGGTGCTCTACCTGAAGGTGACGTTCCAACATGGATGACATTGGAGTATGATGTATGGTTCTGAGATCCTTGGATCCTCATGCACAACATTCTCTCCAACCCAGACTTTGAAGGCGAATTTGACTACACTCCACTACAGGAGTATGATACCAGCAACGGAGCATATCGCTTTCAGGACTTTATGTCCGGTGATTGGTGTTGGAAGCAGGCTGTAAGCCATTTTTTATCCTTTTTTCCAATTTTCTCATCTCTCACAATTCACAGGATTTGATTGCCAAGGATCCCAATACAATTGGATCTATGTTTGTTCCAATAATCCTTGGCAGTGACAAGACTATGGTCTCCGTCGCTACCGGACACAATCAATACTGGCCAGTTTATATGTCAATCGGCAACATCCGCAACAATGTGCAACGTGCACACCACAACAGTGTTGTATTGCTGGGCTTCCTAGCCATCCCAACAAGTACGTTTCAATCTGATGTTTTTCGTTGCTGGTGCTAATTAGATGTATATATCTAGCTGACAAGGAGTCTGCCAAAGATGCACACTTTCGAAAATTCTGCCATCAGCTTCTCCACTCATCGCTGGCGAAGATGCTGGAATCCCTTAAACCAGGTATGACAACACCCAAGGTTGTATGCTCCCCTGATGGTCATTTTCAATGTGCAGTGTATGGTCTTGGACCATATATTGCTGATGATCCCGAGCAAGCATTGCTTGCTTGCATCATTCAAAACTGGTGCCCAAAGTATGTATTTTTTTGTCCTTCACATTATGCTAGTACTGTCTACTTACTACACATCCATCCAGATGTACTGCTCTGGCAGATGGTCTTGACAATGGTACCTATGGTCAGCATTCCTGCAACCATACCAAAGTCTTGGTGGAGGAATTCGAGTTAGGTGTGCTATGGGATGAATATGGACTTGTAGGAGACATCGTGGTTTGTACCTTCATTATCATAGTCATTTTTTAAGCTGACAACTTAAATATACGTGTTCTACAGCCATTCACCAACTATTTCCCATGAGCTGACATTCACAAACTCCTTTCCCCCGACATTTTACATCAGCTGATAAAGGGTGCATTTAAGGACCATATCGTCACCTGGGTTCACAAATATATTAAGGCTCAGTACTCAGAAAATGAGGTGAATAAAATATTAGATGATATTGATCGCCGGTAAGTCCAATTTTTGAACATGCTGGGTTACAATGACTGGTATTGATGCACTCTACAACTAGCATTGCTCTTGCTCCCTCATTTGCAGGCCTTCGACGATTCCCGGAGGGAAGGGGCTTCAAACAATGGACAGGAGATGACTCCAAAGCACTTATGAAGGTATGTCAATGAACAGGTGTTCTATCATCACAAGTAGTGTTGACTAACGTGTATTCTTACTACCATAGGTGTATATACCTGCGATTGAAGGCCACATACCTCCAGAGATGGTGCTGACTTTGCAAGCCTTGATTGATTTTGTATACATTGCGCGGTGCAATATCATTGACTCCAACAGCCTCAATGCGTTGGATGATGCACTCGAGCATTTCCACAGATACCGTGAAATATTCGAAACATCTGGTGTTCGCCCTAATGGATTCAACCTCCCTCGACAACACTTGCTTATCCACTACCACAAATTGATCCGATCATTTGGCGCACCAAACGGACTCTGTTCTTCCATCACAGAATCTAAACATATCAAAGCTGTCAAGGAGCCATGGCGACGGTCCAGTCGGTTTGAAGCCCTCAATCAGATGTTACTGACAAATCAATGTCTAGATAAGTTAGTGGCATCTCGTATCGACTTTGCTAGCCACGGGATGCTAAGAGGAACATGTCTATCATATATCCTTGACAAACTCGGTACATCTACTAGCATTTGGCCACTAATATTACTAACACAAATCACACACTCATAATCTACAGGGCTAAACGCTCCAGTGCACAATGCAGAAGCCATTCAAGTCCGACTCGAGGACGAGCCTATTGACATTCCCCATCTTGGACACAACAATCATGTGAATGCCAACTTGGAGGCTGATGCAGATCAAGATGCTGAACTCAAGGGCGACGCTGTTGCTGGACCAACAGTGATACTAGCTCATGTGGACTTGGCGAAGAAATCTGGTGAGTGGAGTAGTACATTCACCTGGCGTGCTTTTTACTTACAACAAATTTTAATGTAGCAAAACGGATCTACACAGACCTCCTTGCAGACGAAATTGGTGAACCAGAACTCACCACTCATATTCAGCGGTTTTTATGTGACCAGCTCCATCATTCTGACTCCAACTTGAACTCAGAAGCCTCCAAGTCTGGCACTGGCTCATCCAGTGCCCTTCCCAAGCTATATGAAAAAATGACTCTGTATACATCTGCCATTGCCACCTTCTTCACTCCAAGTGATGTCTCAGGCATCAGTGGTATGCGCTACGAGCGAATTCATGCCATGGATACCTGGAGGAACGGCCCTGGTCAATGTGACTGTGTTTTTGTTAGTTCTGATCCCACTGTCGAGGGCATGTGTGGCTTCAATATCGCTCAAGTAAGGCTTTTCTTTTCATTTAAACGCAATGGTGTGCATTACCCTTGTGCATTTGTGCATTGGTTCCAACATGTGCACAACTCATGAGATGAGAACACAGGAATGTGGGTAGTAGAGCCTGAAACCTGCAAGGATGGGACACAATTTGCCTCTGTCATTCACCTTGACTGCATTTTTCGTGCAGCACACCTTATGCCTGTATTTGGGCATGAATTTGTACCTACTTATCTCTCTTACACACCAACCCTTGATGCTTTCCGCACTTACTATGTAAATAAATACATTGACCATCAGGCATTTGAGATTGCCTGGTGACTTGATACTAACTTATGTCGGCTTAGGAAGTACTTTGCATAGCACCTATCAACTTAGTTACATCGCAGCATGGTGTTGATTACTTACAAATAACCTTCTTACTTGAACACACTTTTCTGTAGCCTGTGCTGAATTTTGGTCATTCATTGCTTGCTATTATTGTGTTTCCTTTGTGAACAATCCTCCAAGCAGAAATTAAGCCAGAATGGTTTGCTTTGACAACTTGGTGAACTTAACATCAAATTAAGTCTCTGTAAGTGAGCTAAGATGGCTAAGACTTTTTCCCTTTTTCCTGATGTCTTCCTGCTCTTTGGCCTAGTCCTGTGATGGTGTCTTATCAATGCCAACTGAAATTCATCTAACTGACTTGATATCCAAGTGCACAAATAAAGCTTTATGAAGGTCACTCGTCTAGCATTATCTACTTATCAGCGCAAATTATAAATAGATGTAGCTGACAAATTGGAGAAGTGTGGATAAAAATAATGTTGCTTCGAATAGGCTGACAAATATCAGAACTAGGAACAGGATCAGTGGTAGAAGCAATAGAAGTGCCCAGAAGCTGCCAAGAGCCAAATGCTAGGATCCACCAGGTGATGCATCACCTCTACAATTGCTAGCCGTACTCTGCAGTACACTGATTTATGTATCACATCTACACTGGCATTGCTAGGTAAGTAATGTATCATTATCACAGTATGTATGGCCTGTGTGCAGATTTTTAATCAGACAAAGATAGCTAAGAATTTGTCGTTTTCGGGTCAGTTACCTGATGGTAACCAATAGTAATCTATGCCACCAGCCTGGCACTTGCACCACTTTAATTACCGGATTTCGCCAAGCGCGCCCTGAGATAATTGAGTTTCAACTTAAACCTATCTGAAAGCACTCATCATCGTCACAATCGCCTACAAGCAGTTGGCGGCGGTCATTGCCCTTAGCCGCAGCGTCGTAGTACTGGCAATAGCTTGGGCTTTCATCCGGGCAGCCATACTATACTCAACTCCCCATTGTTCTCCTCAACTTGGGTCTGCGAAGTCAGCATAGGTTTTGCTACACAATAAACACTACGTCTTTTCCTTTGATGATCATCGGATCTTGCCAGATCATTCCATTCACTGCCCGTGCAGATCTGAAGTGAGAAGCAATCCATATACGTACTAGCGTCGATAGGATCCAACAATGATCACCGGGTTGCATAATCGATGGCGCTTTACTACTTCGTGATCATTATAAGGATGGTTGCATCGTATACGGTTTACTAACCCACTGCTCAGATCATGGCCCCTGCAGTTGATAGTCGCCTTGCGATTCTCGCTGTCTTACTTGCTTCCTTTGCTCTCATCACATACCTCAAGCGGTCCATTAAGAATAGACGAAACAAACCTCATCTTCCTCCTGGCCCAGCGCCGCTCCCACTGTTAGGAAACGTCTTGTCTATCAACACCAAGGAGCCTTGGTTGACTTATACCGAATGGGCTGCTATTTATGGTACGTGATCAGATAGTACTATTGTGCACGTGTAGTGCAGATCATTATATTAGGAGACTTGCTTTTCGTGCGACTTCTAGGCCAGGAAGTCGTGGTGATCAATTCCCAGCATGTTGCGGAAGCTTTACTGGGCAAGCGTGCTCGCATTTACTGCGATCGACCATACCTAGCTACACTTAAGCCGTGCGTTCTTCTGACATTCTTCCATATAACCATGATGAAGTATAGGCAGGTATGGTTGGTCGATCAACTTTGGATTCGGAAACTACAGTGACGAATGGCGTCTTTGTCGAAGATTCTTCCACCAAACTTTCCGCCCCGAATCCGCGCTCAAGTTTCGTCCAATGCAGATCAAGCGGGCTCATGAGATGGTCGTCAATCTAATCGATGACCCTCAGCATTATCATTCTCACTTCGCAACGTCAGTCAATGTGTCTGTTAACATCGAATCATTATCAACCTATTCATAGATTCTCGTCATCAGTCGCGATGTCGGTGATATACGACTACCAAACCAGTCCTCGTGATGATCCTCTGGTTCGAATCGTAGAAAACGCGGTAGCTATTGGTTTTCAGGTGGTAATCCCAGAGAGAGCGATCTTACTCAAAACCTTCCCTTTCTGTGAGCTCAGCTCTTCTCTCACGAAAATAGCTGACATTCTGTACTCTGATACAGTGCTGAAGTTACCTGACTGGTGTTGGGGATCCTCGATCAAACGCGAGGCTGAAGCTTCGACCAACCATATGACTGAAATGACGGAGGTGCCATTTCTATATACGAAGCAGTATATGGTGAGTGTCTCTCTTTTAATGTTGGTTCTGTCTTAGCTATTAACCGTATGATCATCGAGGCCGAAAACTTGGCCCTTGATCACTTTTCGATGGTGGCAGAAAATCTTCAAAGAATCGAGAAGCGAGATCAGATATCCAGACCATTGTTTGAGGCTGCCTTAAAGAAAGCGGCTGCTACTGGTATGATAGGTTCGTTATCTTTTTACAAGGGGCGGTATATCTCTCATTGATACATACTTATTCAGGTTCATACGAGACGGTTAGCAGATATCGGAACCATGTCGTCAACTCCTGAATTTTTTTACAGGCCACAGTCTTGATGGCCTTTGCTCTCGCCATGGTGTCTTACCCAGATGTTCAAAAACGCGCACAAGCGGAGATCGACTCAGTAATTGGCCAAGATCGCTTGCCTGCTTTTGAAGACAGAGTGTCACTACCATACGTTGAATCAGTTCTGCGGGAGACTTTGCGATGGCACCCTGTCGGACCCTTTGGTAAGCTTCTTCACTGAGGGGTCAAGCCTGCACTGAAGATATTATAGTGCCACGTGCCACCTCGAGTGATGATATATATGACGGCTACTTTATTCCAAAAGGTCTGCCATCTTCATCTCATGACCAAATCATCGGTAACATGATACATCAGGAACGGCTGTCTTATGCAACCTATGGTCAATTCATTCTCTTCAGGTTTCGAGATACTGATGTTATATCGTAGGGGCATTTCACGGGATGAAAAGCGGTACCCCGACGCATCTGTGTTTATACCGGAGAGGTTTATAGACGCCAATGGTGCACTGACGGACGATAACCCAGCTGAATATGTGTTTGGCTTTGGCCGACGTAGATGTCCAGGTAGGTTGAGTTATTTTATTTTCGTATTGCATGCGATGAGTTAATACATTCTTTGATCAGGCCGGCATGCTGCTGATGCCTCTCTATGGTCTGCTATCGTTACTATGCTGGCCACGGTGGAATTTTCTTTTGCCAAAGATAGCCAAGGCAAAGTGATTGAATTCACTCCCCAATTCACGACGGGATTCATTCAGTACTTGTTTTTCCTTGTCAGTTCATCCCGTCACTCATATTTTCACCGCTTTAGTGCCGCTATGGTCTTTCCCTGCAGTATTTCGCCACGTCCTCATGTTCATTCAGGACTTGTGGGTATGGGAGAGTAAGGCATACAGTGAACGACTTGTCATCGTCCTTTTCTATGTTCTGACTCAGGCCAACTCCCAACCAGTCTCCTATATGCTCTTCCAGTGCTCTCAGTGTACTTATATCTGAGACGCCGGTTTTTCCAGTTCGAGTTGCTCCGGCACACACCTTGTTCAAGCAGTTTTGCTTTGTCTATCCTCAGTTTCATATTTCATGATTGAAAATACAGGAAAATGATGCTTTTCAGTGGGTGCGCCTTAATTGTAAGAGTGCATCTTAAGCTCAACGTTGTTTTGTCTTCACATGTGATGGAATATCAATCATGAACCAACTTAAATTCTCGCGTCTTTGGTTTGCTGGGCGAAATGAGGATGTAATATAGAATTATCACTATCGATGAGAGGAACATATATGTAGAGATTAAGATATTTAGTCCCTATGTACGAGGTGGAATTACAAGCTAGAAGAAGAGGGTGCAGTGGAAATCACTGAAGAAAGAAGGTGAAGGCCGTGCCAATAGCAGTAGCTAGGCTGCAGCGATGTCCTAGGGAAGAACGGGAGCGGGATTGGTGTTAAGGGTTTAAATTATGGGCAGGATGCAAAGAGGTGGCGATGTTCAAGGGCGCTAGTGTTGAAAAAAGTGATAGAGGATGCAGTTGTGGCGAGAGCAGGATCGTCAATGGCTATAAATAATGTCAGTTTTGAATATATATAGCAAATTTATTAGCGCCTGCTTCTTCGAAATGTCCTCCGCAAATCGTGACCGGTTGACCACCCATTACAACTTGTTCATCACTGAATTGACCTGAGACGCAATCTCGCGCCACCTTTCAACTCCGATGGATCCTGCAAACTACACCTACCTTTCACCAAACTAAAGAAAACGTTCAACGAAGATGTCATTCTGTGTCATCAACGAGACCAGGTCGCCCTGCCAGCTTTGGTCTCTCTACTTGCTCAGGTCACTCATTCAACATTGGTAGAACAGTAGCATTCTACTGTCAGGAGTCCCAACCCCGGGCCGATATTGTTCAAGCTCGTGGACGTTCAATGGTCTTCCCACTTTGTCCTTAGCTATTGGCTCTCTCTCGAACTTCTAGCATGGTTGCACAAGCAGAACATCTCTAGTTATTTCATGCTTGCTTTGCTGTATTTCTCGATCGAGTTGTGCCTTCATCTACAGCTTCGTCCTGCCCGTGGCTTGGGGCAGGAGTCTCCTCAACATTCACTTGATCTCCACGTTTGTCTCTTACGACCAATCCGACAAGACCATCTGAAACCTCTGCCCGACTCAGAGAACGCTTATTCTCTGTTCACATTACCCATGCTTCACTCTGTTTCCTTTTTCTAGTTCACTTACCTACACTAGAGCCCGAAGCAGTTCGTGACGGGTATATACGCAGAAAAAGTAAAACATTCTGGCACATCCAAGCTTGTTAGTGATGGGAATATCTTCATGTCCCTCCTCCCATTCAAGACGTGGGAGTTGGGGACCGAATTATTCTGCTCCGCTCTTCATGATCAGTCTTCTGCTAGCTCCGCGCAGTTACAAGGCCCGCTTCTTCGGTCGAGTATCTACCCACGCACTTTCCTAATCATGTTTCCTTCAGTTGATGGTCGCCTTGCTATCCTTGCCGTCTTACCTGCTTCTGTTGTTGTCATCACATCCCTCAAGAGGTTCATTGGGAATCGACAGAACAAACTTCCCCCCGGCCCCGTGCCACTCCCACTGTTAGGAAACGTCTTGTCTCTCGACGCCAAGGCGCCATGGTTGACTTATACCGAATGGGCTGCTACTTATGGTACGTGGTCAGATAGTACTACGGTACATATGTGGTGCAAATCATTATATCAGGAGACTTGTTTTTCGTGCGACTTCTAGACCAGGAAGTCGTGGTGATCAGTTCTCAGCAGATTGCAGAAGCATTGCTAGACAAGCGTTCTCGCATTTATTCCGATAGACCATACGTAGCCACACTCGAGCCGTGCGTTCTTCTGATGTTCTTCCATTGAATCATTATGGAGTGCCTGAGGCAGGTTTGGTTGGTCTGTCAACTTCGCATTCACAGCTTATGGTGACGAATGGCGTCTTTGTCGACGACTCTTCCATCAAACTTTCCATCCCGACTCCGCGCTCAAGTTTCGTCCAATGCAGATCGCGCGGGCTCGTGAGATGATCGTCAATCTAATCGATGATCCTCAACATTATCATTCTCACTTCGCAACGTCAGTCGATGTGTCTGTAAATATCGAATGATTATTGATCTGTTCATAGGTTCTCATCATCTGTTGCGATGTCAGTGACATACGGCTACCAAACCAGTCCTCGTGATGATCCTCTGGTTCGAATCGTAGAAAATGCAATGGCTATTGGCCTCGAGGTGATCACCCCAGAGAGAGCAATCTTACTTAGGATCTTTCCCTTCTGTGAGCTCATTCTCATCGATCAGAAGCACTCAACGTTCCATGCTCTGATATAGTTTTGAGATTACCCGACTGGTGCTGGGGATCCGCGATCAAACGTGAAGCTCAAGTTTCGACCCATCTCATGGCTGAAATGAAGGACCTTCCGTTCCAATATGCGCAGGACCATATGGTGCGCATCTTTTTTTAATCTAGTTCGCTCCTAGATGCTGATCGTGTGCTTGTGAAGGCTGAAAACTTATTCCTCGGCCAGGTTTCGATGGTATCAGATAATTTGCAACGGATGAAGAAGCCGGATCAGACATCAAAACCCATCTTTGAGACTGCCTTAAAGAAAGCAGCGACTACTGCTATTATAGGTTAGCCACTTTTTAGAAGAGCTGCTGTGCTCTTTAATATATGTCTATACAGGTTCATATGAGACAGTCAGCAGCTGTCCGAGTCATATTGTCCGCTGCTCAACCTTTTGACAGACCTCGTCGACCTTGATGACTTTTGCTCTCGCCATGGTATTGTATCCAGATGTCCAGAGACGCGCACAAGCGGAGATCGACTCAGTAGTTGGAGGAGATTGCTTGCCTACATTTGAAGACAGAGCCACTCTACCCTACATCGAATCAGTCCTGCGTGAAACCTTGCGATGGCAGCCCGCTGTACCCCTTGGTAATCTTCTTACTGTGCTGTTTTGCCTTTGCTAAAAATAATTTTGTAGGTGTTCCACATGCCACGGTGAGTGATGATATATATGATGGTTATTTCATTCGGAAAGGTTTGCTATTCTTATCCATCGAGTACATCATTTGTAATATCACTTATCAGGAACAACTGTCGTGTGCAATACATGGTGAGATGGATCCTCTCTGGCTTTCGAATCACTAATGCTTATATTACAGGGGGATCTCACGGGATAAAAAACGGTACCCTGATGCATCTCGTTTTATGCCGGAGAGGTTCTTAGACGTGAGTGGCGCCCTAACGGACGATAACCCCGCTGGATATATTTTTGGCTTTGGCCGGCGTGGATGTCCAGGTGGGTTGAGTCATTTCATTACTGTATAGAGCTAATATATTCTTTTGATCAGGCCGATATGCTGCTGATGCCTCTCTGTGGTCCGCTATTGTTACTATGTTGGCCACGGTGGAGTTTTCTTCTGCCAAAGATGATCAGGGCAAAGTGATCCAATTCACCCCCCAATTCACGACGGGAGCCACTCGGTACTTGGTTGTTCTCATTTTATTCTATCTTCCCGTCACTAATAGTTTCATCGCTTTAGCTCCCCTATGGTCTTCCCTTGTAATATCTCAGCACGCTCTCGTACCCATTCGGAACCTGTGCATGTTTTCCAAACAGAAGTATGAAATGTATTCGTGCGAATGGTTTGACATACATCTTCCTTCTTTCTTGGGCCCACAGTCTTAATTTGTCCAGCATTCAATAACACTCCTTTTCCCTGTTTGGTGCGCGTGCAGTAGCAACACCAGCTCTCAAAATAAAATAAAATGAAGTTTTTAAAATCTAAAGTCGCATATATGCTCGTCTGTACAATGGCTAGCAATAGCTCGTCTGCTGAACCGCAAAAATTACCCGAATTAGTACACCCCTAAAGCGTGGGGAAATTCACACGGAGGGGAGGTCTGGACTCTGCGAGTTGTCTTGTTAACGTGTCTATGTGCTTCACTGCTTGGTGCTTCTTAATGGCGGGTCAACGACGAACTTGTAGCGAGAATCGAGTTGTCTAGGAATGTTAGGTTTGTTTGTTGCGGTGTTTGGGCGAAAGCCCGAAGGGCTCTCCGGTCTAAAGCATGAGTTCGTCCTGCGGCCAAAGGTGAGCTGTGTTCCTGCAAATTAGGAGTTCAACGATGCATACAGCGAAGCTTTAGCCCGAATTTTAGGAGAAGAACTCACGATTGCTCTACCGAATTGGCGGCATCGTATAACGCGTGAACGGCTCCAAAACTGGAGAAGCTTGAATGTAGGGGGCGAGTATTGACGCATGTTCTCGCAGGTATATTGTGAACGCGTCGCTGGACCATCTTCCCATGGTTTTCACGACTTCGAATGGTATCCCTCGAAGGAGGTACTCCAACGTTCCGCCTATGCGGAGTCCATGACCTTTCAGGTCTGGAAGTTTTGCTGCTGCGGCCGCTATTCCAAGTCTCTTGGTGAATTCTTTCTTTGAGAGCGGCCGCAGACCTTTGGGGTGTTTCCAGGCGAAAAGGTGTGCCTTTCCTTCTGCTGGGTTCACTTTGAAATGGTTGTCTAACGCCGCTCTTGGGTTTGTTGGGCCTTCTTGCACAGCCCAGCATGCTACTTCTCCCTCTATTGGTGAAGTCTTCATGCTTGGCAGGTGGAACTTTGTCACTGGCAGGCCATTACGATCTGTGGACTCCGAAACGCCGGTTCTTGGTATGTGTTTCTTGGGGTCATACTCTCTGATAGCGCCTACAGTAAACTCTCCTAGCCTCGCTACCGCGTAGAATGTGGTGGTGAGGCATGCGAAAATGGCAGCGTCGAGGGGAGCGTCTAGGTTTAGTTGATTGTGGATGGCGGATAGGGAGTCTATGGTGAAAGGTAGACGTTTTGGTTGCTTGGATCCGGCTGGTGCTGATGCTGCTGCTCCATCTAGGACCGCCTTGAGCTCTTTGGGGGGAATCTGCCATTCCCTACCATGAAGAAGGTGCCACGCCCTTAACCCTGCTGCGTAATTGGCTAACGCTGATCCAGAGTAGGATCCGGCGCAGCTACACAGGAAATTGAGCAGTAGGTTGCGCGCTATAGGGCAGCGCTTGTCCTCCTCGACGTTGTTCGAGTCGCAGAAGACATGGAAAACAAGGAGGCCGGCTCCGTAGGTTTCTTTTGTTGATTGAGCCCATGCTGATCCGATGACTTCTAGAATGCGCTCTAACTGTGCATCTGAGATTTCGTGGTTAGGTACATCTGAACTATATACTGAATTTTGCCTAGTACTGCGTCCTGCCGGTACCCAAAGCCTCAAGCGGTCTCGGGCTAGGCAATGCGGGCGCAGAGTGGACGGATTTGGGGTCAGATTCGGCTTGTAACGGGATGGTGAGGATGTGGACAATGTGTTAGTTGTCGGCAGAGATGCTGCGAAACGTGAGTCTTTCGCCATGCTAATCTTCTCGAAGCGCTCCGCTGATGATGTGCTCTTCTTCGGCTCTGCTGCTCCTTGCTCTTTCCTCCGCTTGCTGTCTAACGAGCTCTCGGTTGATGAATTTTGCAGCTGGGGCGGAGTAGTGTCCTTCGCGCAATAGGTGGAGCTCTGTGGCGGATAGAGGTTCTGTAGCGTCAATGAGGAAACTGTTAAGTTCTGCTGGAAGGCAGATTGGAGGAAGAAGAAGCTGTGTTGGGCCGAATATCCCCCTGGATGGGTTGTCTGCGGGGTTATGAGCGCTTGCGACGTAAGTAGTGACGACGTCAAAAGGGTAGGGTAGATTGTGAATGAACTCGTTGATCCTTCTGAAGACCCCATTGACGGCGCGATTTCTGTGTCTACGGTTCCACCAACCTTCAACGACTCCCATGTTGTCCCCGTGCACGAGGACACGTTTGCCAATGCTTGGCATAAGGGTGATAGTGTATACGAGGAGCTCAAATGCGACGGCTTCTGCCCAGCCAATGTCTCTCTTTCCATCTTGAGTCTTCCAGCCGGGTACTAGCCTCCACGCTCTCCAACGTTCTCCAATGACTATCCCGATCCCTATTCTGGAGCTTGCGTCTGAAAATGCCAGGGGGTTTGCTAGTTTGCTTGAGGGATGGATGGGGCGAGAGACGCCGCCTGATTGCAAAAGTAAAGACCACCAAATGAGATCTTTTTCGACATTCTCTCCCGCTCGATGTGGAAGGAACGGTTTTTTCCCACAGTGAGCTATCATCTCCTCGAGGCTGGTTAAGTATGCTCGGCCTTGGGGAGCTGCTGCACAAGCATGCAGTAACTTTCTGTATAATTTTTGCACGTCTTGCAAGACGTGCGCATGACGCTTACGCCATTCATGAATGGCTGCTAGATACTTGTCCACCTTAGGTGGACTTAGTGAAACGACTCTTAGCTCGATGTTCCAAAGGAATCCTATGTATGTCATGAATATGTTGAACAGCTGGTCTTTCAACCGTTCCCAGATTAAACCTAAGTCTTCAGATAATTCATCGATGTCTTGCATACAATAACCAAAGAGTTTGTCGTGCTTAGATCTCGGTGACCGGTGTGAACGATCCTGTAAAGGTTTAGAACAATCTTCACTTAGTTCTTCTAGAATTTTGGTCTCGGGACACATGTCACCGAACCAGAGACGACTGCCTGATTGTCGCATGCCTTCTCGAGCGAACACTTTGTTCCATTCTTTCCTGAAGTCGTTGTATTGCTCTAAGTATTTGTGTCTGATCCGGAGAAAGAGATGATCATCAACCCATTTGTCTAGAGGGCCGATGCCATTGTTTCGGAAAATCTCAGCTCCGGCGTCAGCGACATGGCCATACACTCCTGCAGAGGGTGCAGCTCCGAACGCTGCGCAGGTATCCACGCAGAACTGGTCCTCTGAAACGCGCACAACACCCGCTGGCCATTGAGACGGGTGGAGCAGCACCGTTCGATACGCTTCTGCGACATCACGCGTTGCGGCTTCGGATCCTGGGGGAAGATTTGCGATCAGCCGATAGACCACCGAAAATTTTCCCCAAGTAGCGGGGAAATTGTTAGCGTCGATGCAGGAGTTTACTGATGGATTAGGGAATGATTCGTTTGCGGAATGCGGAAAGGAGAAATTTTGAATGAGTCTGAACTTGCCTGGTTTCCCTGGTTTGGGAATGATAGACATAGGCAAGGACTGAAAAGGGCCTATAAGGCCTTCTAACGATGCAGCTGAGAAAGGTCCAATGTATCGTTCCTTGAACAATTCTTTCCATATGATGCTCTCAAACTCGTTTGAAAACTCGAAAACAGAATCTTTATTTGGTGGAGCTTGTACATTTGAGATGGAGGGAAAATCTACTTTGAAGCCTAATCTGAGGCCATCTGGTACTTTGGAAAAACGATCCAGGGCTTCTGCATTGCGCAGTTCCCGTTCCCAAGCTTCAGCCTTATACGGCGTCAGAGGTGCTAATTTTCTGCACTCTAGGACATTTCTGGGCGCCATGAGTGTTGGCTCCGCATCCTGAGCAAACATGGTGCGCGTCGTGTTTGGGGGTGGAGCACCCTTCCTCTCGCTGCCAGCCTGTGCAGACTTGCTTCCCGTCCTTTGTCCAAAGGCCCTTGCGGTTCCGTTCGGAGAAAGTATCGAAATGCTTGTCCCAGGTTTGTGTGGCTGCGCATTCAACCGTGCGATGCGGGTGTCTCCCCAAGCATACTGCGCAGCACGGTAATGTCCCTGCAGCAGCTGGAGGGCGGGAAACTCGCACCTTTTTGCTGCCACTCGGTGAGTCTTCGGCATGTGCAAAAGGCCGCTTCTGTGATGATGCGTATGGTTGGGGTTGTCCCGCAGCTTGATGCCTCGGGGCGCTATGATTGGCTGCAGCAAAGGCTGACGCTGCTCGCTGCAGGTTTCAGTTCGCGTTTGAAGCGGCGCGTGATGCGCAGTCATGATGACATGAGGTGATGATCACTGAAGTGTGTCGCAGCGGTTGCGAGATACGCGGATTGTATGGAACATGATGTCCGACAAGTTTTGGATGTGATATCCACGCGCGATGCGTATGAGTGACAATGATAGTCAAACGTGTGAGAAAGGTTGGTCCCACAAGTCAGCACATGATGGCCAACAGGTGAGACGATGAGTAGATTGGAAAAATTTGAAAAGGTGGGGTGGCCGAGAAAGAAGGGTGGTACGATTAATGAAGAACGATGAGTTCTGGTTCTTGTGAGAAAGAAAACAACGAGTGAACTGACCTGAATGGCCGCTAAGGTCTCTCTTTCCCTTTTCTCGTTGAAAAGTTCCTCCCTCGCCTCAAACAGCAAGTCCTGGTTGATTTCTTCGAGACTCCAGCTCTGAGATGATCCGATGGTGAGGTGCCAGCGTCGTTGCTGCTGTGATTGGTAGAGGAGCAATGCTTTCTGTTTGAGGGTGTCTGCGACGTGACGCCAGCGGTGCGACTGAAGCGCAGACCAGAACTGGACATGCATCAGAATTCGGTCCTCAGGCCAGTCATATACTTTCATCATGGAGATCATGCGGGGGGCAGCTTCGTTGAATTCCTCCCAAGTGAGATTCTCATCCTTGACTACTGGAGCAGCTTTAGGATCTTTCACTGCTGCGGCCAGTACCCACAAATGTAGGCCGTCCACAGATGGAATCATGACTAACGCATCCAGCTCCGCTATCAGGTTGGATGCTTTGGCCTCGTCCAGGCCTCTGTTGGTGAAGTAATGAAGCTCGCAGTAATCGCCGGCTTTCAGCTTGTGTGTCGCATATTGGGCAGGAAGTATGGTTGGATCGGATGGGACCTTACCATGCACAAGCAGTGCGTACTTGTTTTTATTTTTCTTCCTTTCTTCTAGGCGAGCTGCTTCCTGCTCCTCTCTGCGCTGTTGCAGGCGCTCTTCTTCTTCGTCTTCTTCCCTTTGACGGGCGAGCCTCGCTTGACGTTGCTTGATTGCCCAATGCTCCTTATCAGTGTTGTTGTTGATGGTCCATAGTGCTGCTAGCGAACGAGCGGCTTGCTCCGCAGTAATGCCGTCTTCGACTAATTGTTGACGCGCTTCTTGATATTCATCCGAGGCAAAGTCTGGCCTTATGGCTTCATTGGGGTCTTCGGACGGCATATGGGAACAGGCACTAGGCCCGAGAAGCAAAAGAAATAGAATAGAACACTAACGTTTAGAATAAACAGAGGGTGCTGCGAGGTGGGCAGAAGCAAGAAGTGCTGCGCCACCTCGCTTGTTCGCACGTAGACTAAAATCTCTGCTGACCTCGTGCCTCGGTCAGCTTAGATAAACATCAAAGACTCCAAGGTGGCTTTATGTACATTTTTTCCGAGTCGGTATTTTTTGCCCTTTTCTCAACCATGAATCACCCTTCAAAGAATCAGGCTTCGACGACCTACTACTGGCAACTGAGATAATCAATTATGTCAACGACACTTTTGAAATGAAAAGGGTTGTGTCATTCAATGGCTCGTCGTCATTGATTTATCGCCGTCACGGTTGCCCTCAAGTCTCGCGCTGCTGTCCGACAGTGAATGCAAATTGTGCATGCCAGCCATGCTGGCAGACTATCGTCAATTTTCAATCTCACACTTAGCTGGGAGACTTTTTTGCTTCAGAATGCATCTGAAGATACAACAGGTGTAGTTTACTCCTCTCCCTATTCTAATTCAAAAAATGATTTGGAAAGGTACTGCAGCGTCTGTAGGTGAGCAGGTTTCTTGCACTATCGTGCCCCAAGTTCAGCCGAAATTTGTACCAGACGGTCCGAAGCTCAATGGAGGTGATGTGTCCTCATCGCGGATTCGCCGCCTTCCTCCGTCAGTTCACACTTACTCTCTGGTTCCACAACAGCATCAACCAATCAATGCGACAATCTCGAATTATAGGTCAGCTTCACTTAACATGGTCTCTGTTAACTTCGTCACTTCGTTACCTTATGTGCCAGCGACCCGATGGCTACCTCCCCTGGTTTACTCTCTTTCTCTACCTTTCTCATCCGCTATCTTCCCATTCTGCACCAAAAATCTTTGCTGGACTGAAAGTTACAAAGCTGTTAATGAGTCCGATGGTAAATGATGAGCGAGTAGGAGTTAATTCACTACTAATACGGAAAGTAAGCCTGTAAGGTCATGCTATATCTAAGCGTGCGGCTCCGCAGTGGGTGGCGCTCGCTACAAAGTTGCAGGAACAAATGAGTCGATTTTCCTTGATCTGGGCCGTGCCATGGTCCATGGATAGTGTCTGACTTGCTGCACCATTGTGATCACTACTAATTGCAGAGACAAAACTTGCAGGTGTATTAGTGAGATATGTTGGAATCAGCCCAAGGAGAATCGAAATGTGAAAAGGGATAATATTTTCAGAGAGACAGAGCACGAAGTACAAGGTCAGATGCAAGATCGGAGTCCATTGATAACGAAAAATATACAAATGATCCGTTCAAGAGTTCCGAGAGCGAGACATCTAAAAAGAGTAAGAAAATTGCCTGAATCAGCGCGATGATGATTTACAGACCATCTGTGGAGGGGTACCTACCTCTCTACAGAATGGAAAATTTACAGACAGTTGCCGGCACCCACTGTTACACAGTGAGTTCCTATTGAATATCGAGGTACTCGTGTGCTGACGAATTTCACGTGAGATCAAAATTTATATTAGTCGCTAATTACAATCTGGCACAATAAAATTGCAATGAAATATCACGCGTGGTAACGGCATGATGAATTTGATATGCTGGTCTCGGCAAAATTTTACTTTGAGGTAAAAGTAAACCTGTCTCGACAAGTTGGGGCCTCCGCTGTTTCATGAATTCCTTATAAAGCCTGTCTCGTGCTTTGGATATCATAAATCCGTGTACTGCTCTAAACATGTACTATCCTTCAGTCGATGGTTGCCCTGGTATTCTTACTATCTTACCTCTTTCCCTTGTTGTTATCATAGCCCTCAGGCGGTTTACTAACAACCGACAGAACAAACCTTGCCCTCCTGGCCCAGCGCCGCTTCCACTATTAGGAAACATCTTATCTATCAACACCAAGGAGCCTTGGTTGTCGTATACCGAATGGGGTGCTGCCTATGGTACGTGTAGAGATAGTATGACGCATATGTGGTCCAAATTGTTATACCAGGAGACTTGGTTTTCGTGCGACTTCTAGGCCAGGAAGTCATATCGATCAACTCACAGCACGTTGCAGAAGCCTTGTTGGACAAGCGTTCTGATATCTACTCTGATCGACCATACTTACCCACAGCCGAACAGTGCGTTCTTCTATTATCTACTTCATTCAACCAGTTTGAGATGCAGTCAGATTCGGCTGGTCCGCGATCACCTTTGCATTTACAGGCTATGGTGACGAATGGCGTCTTTCCCGACGACTCTTCCACCAAGCTTTTCGTTCTAGCTCTGCACTCAAGCTTCGCCCGATGCAGATCAGACGAGCTCGTGAGATGATTGTCAACCTAATCGATCACCCTCAACATTATCATAATCACTTCGCAACGTCAGCCAATGTGTTTGTAAATATCAAGCAATTATCAACTGATGCACAGGTTCTCGTCATCAGTCGGGATGTCTGTTATATATGACTACCAGCCCAGCGCACGTGATGACCCCCTGGTTCGAATGTTGGAAGATACAGTGGCTGTTGGCCTTGAGATGACGACTCCGAAGAATGCAACCTTGCTTCAACTCTTCCCCTTCTGTGAGCTCACTCTGGCTGATGAGAAAGATTTAACATCTCACACCCTCATGCAGTACTGAAGTTACCTGACTGGTGCTGGGGATCCTCGATCAAACGTGCTGCTCAATTTTCGACTAGTCGTATGAATGAAATGAGGGATTTGCCGTTTCAATCTACGCAGCAGCATATAGTGGGCTTTGCTTTTTTGATATAGTTCGGAGCTACATGTTGATTGCATGTCTGCAAAGGCTGGAAACTCGTTCCTCGGTCAGTCTTCAATGGTCACAGAAAATTTGCAGCGGATGGAGAGGCAAGACGAGGCGTCCAAGCCGATGTTCGAGATTGCCCTGAAGAGGGCAGTTGCAGCTGGTGTTATGCAGTCATATGAGACGGTCAGCGGATGTCATGAACCATATTGTGTGCTGCTTGACCTCTTCACAGACTTCTTCGACTTTGATGGTTTTTGTTCTCGCTATGGTGTTGCATCCAGATTTTCAGAAACGCGCACAAGCGGAAATCGACTCAGTGATCGGAAGAGATCGCTTACCCACGTTCGAGGACCGAGTATCGCTACCCTATGTCGAATCCATTGTGCGGGAGACTTTCCGATGGCATCCCATTCTACCCCTCGGTAATCTTCATCGCTGTGTTATTTTGCCCTTGCTAAAGACAATATTGTAGGCGTTCCACATGCCACCTCGAGTGATGATACATACGATGGTCATTTCATTCGGAAAGGTATGTTGTTCTTATGTACTGAACAAATCATTTGTAATATCATACATCAGGAACGACCGTCATATGTAACATCTGGTCAGATAGATACTTCTCAGGTTTTAAGATACTGATGTCTCATTGCAGGGCCATTTCACGGGATGAAAAACGGTACCCTAATGCATCTCGTTTTATGCCGGAGAGGTTCCTAGACGTCAACGGCGCGTTAACGGATGATGATCCCGCGGGATACGTTTTTGGTCTAGGCCGGCGCGCATGTCCAGGTGAGCTGATCCACCTCACTGGCCATATACTATGCGATCCCATACCTTCTTTAATTAGGGCGGTATGCCGGTGATGCCTCTGTGTGGTCTGGTATCGTGACTATGTTAGCCACGATGGACTTTTCTTTTGCCAAGGATGACCAGGGCAAAGCGATCGACTTCGTCCCTGAATTCAACCCGGGACTCGTTCGGTACTTTGTTTTATTATCTCGTCCTTCTGTCACTAACAGTTGCATCGCCTTAGCTCCTTGATGCACTTCCCTTGCAATATTTCACCACGTTCTCACGTCCATTCAGGACTTGAGGATCTTCTCTGATCCGGGTTCCAAGATGTACACAAACTCGCCTATTAGAAAGTGGGTAACACATAAACATGCCTCGCGAGGTGCAGTTTGCGGGACGCTGAGTCCATGAATTGACGCTCAAAAGAAGTCAACATGTACACTAGGCACCATGTGTTCGTTTATACTCGTCCGTATGTGGTATGATTGATTTGGGGTGCCAATGGCCATATCGATATGCTGTGCCCCGCTATGTGATTCCTCGAACGTACCCACTCTCAAACACTCTGGAGAAACGTGTTGAATGAGTTGGCCTCAGGTTCGACATCGATATTCCAATTCACTGATAACTCTTGTGAGTGAGGATAATGGCAGAGCGCTGCACATAACCCGATAGTGTACAAGGATTCTGGTCCGAAAACGAAAAGGCGCGAATGGATACCACGGGCCTCGCAACGAGAGAATACAATTCACGTAGTAGCAAAATTAAAAGTGTAGAGAAAAAGATATGATAGTTGGCCACAAGTGCAGTATCAATGACAATTGGCGTGTGGATGAGATGTATAACACAGGAACAGCACAAGACGAGCCCACAATGATATAGGTTGGGATTACAGTCTGTGCAGGTTGCTGCACCTCGTGTGGTGGTGTTAGTACCTGGAGCGGGTGTTGTCACTGGACGTCAAGGGAGCGGCAGGCTGAGTCAGTGATGACGACGCCTTGGCTTGTGTTGACCGTGCTCCTGCTGACAAGCCTGTTTGTTGTATTTGTTGGCCTAGCTGCGAAGTAACGGCTGTAAAGAAGATATTTAACCATGGCGATTTCAAACGTATATGAAGAAAGTTGTACCTTCTATCCTGTACTGCTGGAGCTTCGACAGGTAAGAGGACTATGACGAGAGAAGATGTTTTGCCTTGATTGTTGTTGGAGTTCGGTTGCTTCACCGGGGGTGAGAATGACGGAAAAGCAGTAAGACTTCGGTGGCCGAAAAGCATAGCTAGACTCCTAAAGAGGCTGAGAGAGCGCCGCCGCCGCGTGCAGAGGAGCGGTTATGTATACTACGTGTTGCGGACGACTGCCATGTCAGAACGAAAGATGGTTGACAAGACCATTGAAGACACATAGGGAGCGTCATCGAAAAGGCCTGACAATCCTCGATGGCAATTTTTGAGCTGGGTTCAACGCCACGTTGCATGACTCCATGACATCGACCTTGAATAGCTGAAAAGGTTAAAGACACGTTACGCACTGAATTCCTTGACGAGCTTCCAGCTACCATGACGACCTATTATGAGTGACCTGAGGTCTTCAAAACCAGCTTGTTTAAACCAGCTTTCCATCAGCAGAAAAGGCTGCCGCATCTCACATTGTCTTCATGCTGGAAAAGTGGACCTCGGACCGACTCCTTGTGTAAATTCCACAGATGCACTATTTGATCATCCGATGCGCTCGCAAGGAGGCGGCTGTTCCGAGACAGGTATTTGGGACCCCACAGTGTCCAAATCTCCGAATGACTTTCTGAGTATTTGAAGGTGAATGTGGTGACTTGGTCCTGGACATCAAATGGGGGTCCAACCCGCCGCCACGTGGCAGTGTCGAATATCCTAATCGAGCTATATAACGCGCTGAGACCCTTCAAGGACCAAAACTGAGTTTGAGCATAACGAGCAGCGCCCGTCTCGCTGTCCCAGATTTTTACGGTGCTTTCGTTGTGTACACTGGTCGCAATTTCATTTAGTTGGATGGGGATCGCCGTCATCCACTGGCTCCCAGTCTGATTACTAGGACAGTTTCTCCGCTCTTGACATCTCACACCCTTGCAGTCCCGTCGTTGGATCCGCCGACCACCCGCCGACCATCTGTGCTGCAGCATACTGACGACATCCAATTAGTGTGCCTTGTCCATTTGCCCCGTTTCGACATCCCACAACCTCACCTTCCCATCGTTGTTTCCGCTCGTGACGGTTGTTGCAATTTGGAGACAACATTTTCTATGGTGAATGTTGCTTCTTTGTCCTCCTCGTCTTGCCAGCCGTTGCCAATCTGTGCACCACTGTCCAGGTTTCCCCATAGTCGGAGTGATCCATCTTCCGAACATGTGACGATGCGCCGTCCGCCAGGCAAGTGCAGAACACCTCATACCTGGTCAGTATCATAGCCTGGCATTGTCTTTCGGGGCGTGATCGCTAGCGTATTACCGGTCAGAGAATACACGGTGCCGCTCGATGTCTCTTTTGGACCACGAGAGAAGCGTACCGAAATATCTGAATGAGAACGGGTTCTTTGGTAATGACAAACATAGATGGTGAGTCGACGGGCCTACTGCTATCAATAAAAGCACGAGGTAAAGCTGACGAGAACGTGTGCTTACAGGAATTCAGCTTAGGGACTACGTCTACGTATGTAGGTCTTGCTGTGATGTTATCTATGGTATCCGAGCGGTCCACAGCCTAGAGTATCACCCACAACAAACTCTTCAAACCAATTGACACAAATAGTGATATACCAATCGCCAATGCAAAGGACGAACTGTACACTGAGACAGTGGACCTTTGGTTTGAAGCCGAAGAAATTGATCATCCGTTCGTTTAGGTTGTGTATTATGGTGTGTATTGTTGTCCACATGTTTACATCACAGCTCAAGTGCTATGTAGACGAATCACTCAAATTTTCGACCGGCGATATGTTGATGGTATTGACGACGTTCAACGATGAGCTACATGTTCTCTCCACTTCCCATTTTTGTTCCAGCCGATCTCTAACTCGATGACATCGACCCATATTCGTTATTCTGATGTAGACCCCTGTTTTGTCACACTTTGTACGAAATTCGTGGTCGCACTACATGTAATACCCCGCGAATTAGTCGTTGACCACCTCAGGACGATCTAACTCCGCGTCATGCGAAAGAAATCGGCATTAACATCTGGAGTGATTGGACTAGATTTACAAAACGCCTTGTATTTTGTATGTGGTATGTGTATCCTCATGATTACAAAAAGAAGAGCACAAACATCATACTACCACAGTACATGCAAATATAAAATCCAGGACGCTCCAATCCCACAACTACAATGGTAATGCAGCGTTATAGATGAAAGACGAACAAAAGTAGGTCGTGCCAAGAGTAAGTCATCCTGTTTGAAAGCAGTCTGATGTAGCTGATACAATCGACATTGGGAGGTGGCATTTAACCTCATTTAACAAGTGATCGCAAACTGATACCTGGTGAGGACCAGATTATGATTGACCGAAGTGTCTACAGCCTAGCTCTCTCAACCAGCGTCTTGAAGGCCCTGATGCATCTTAACCTCAGGTGCAGGGACTTGCGAAGCTGATGTCGATGCGGCAAACGACAGGTCTCCTTTGAATGGCTCGACCCTTTCATTGAGAAGGCGTCAGCCTGTGCAGGTATTGCTTGTGTGACCGTCCTACAGCACTACTGAAATCATATATCATATACTCATCAGGGTCATACGTTCAACGTATAGGCAGAAACAAAGTCCACAATCAGATAAACGTCTTGCTTGATCATATTAGCCAACTGTTTTGCGACTTTCTGCAATGCTCCGTCAGACGAGGGAAAGACTATTTTCACATACCCCTCCCCTTCTGGTTGCAGATCATTCTTCGTAAAGGTCTCTGTGTCTGCAGTCTGATGTATAGCGACTTGGATCTGATATCATTTAAAGGTGCCTATCCTCCGAGTCCATCCTCTGCGGCTCTTCTTCGAAGTTCGTGATCGTAAGAACCATGAGAACCATCTCGCAGAAAAATTAGTGGTGATTGCTCTGATACGTAGCAGGGACTACTAACTGTGAATGGAAGTAGATCAGTCCCATCTTGTCTTTCTATTAATTCGTTGATGAACTGATAGGTGTTCTCGACAGACCCGATGAGCTCTTTCGTTCACGCCTGGGTTCCAGACAAGGGGGATCAATATCATGATGGTGTTTTGTTAAGTTTGTAGAACCCAACGTATAAAAGACAATGATTGAATGGAGACTGAGTTCCTTATGCCCACGCAAACCGATCGGTCGCTGCCAGACTCTCGACTGTCCTACGGTCCTGGCATTTGTTTGGATATTAGAAACCCTCTGGCTGCTCAAGTCTCACGATGAGCTTACGACGTTTAAATTTGTGATGGGCCAGTTCAACACCAAAGATGGAAAGAGCTTAATGGAAGTGTTCACGGTCTTTTTCTTTTTCAACTTTGATAGTTGGGCGGGACGCAGTGCTTGGTTTACCCCAAAAATCCTTGAATCGAACTGACTCTGACTTGCAGAAATTTTAACGACCGAAATATTGTTGCCTCCTCTTTTATCATTGCTCGAAAATCAGGCTTCTCAGGCTTCATCAAGTTCAAATTTCATAGCTATTATTCCAGGCATGCGGCCACAGACGCGCGCAAAAACTACAGCATCCGCTCCTACCCATGACATTCCATCGTCATCTCCTGCACCGGCCACTACTTCTTCGCCCACTCGTGCTACACCGTATACGCGTTCCAAGGGACCCGCAGCGGCATCAGCAGAACCGACTAACAGTATTAGTACTGCTCAACCTCGCGTTCGTACACCACTGACAATTCGCCTGCCAAGAGCATCGCTTGTAGGACACGGGACGACATTATCCATCGCAAATAACGTTTCTACATCGTCTCTTACCGCTTCTGCACCTGCTGTTGGTGTTAACATCGGTGCTGGTGCTCCTATTCCCACCTCATCCATACGCACTCCCATACCTGCAGCTACTCCGCGGGTACTTACACCACCTCCGACGTCATCCAATGTATCACAACCTACATCCGCAACCTCTCCGCGGCATCCTTCATCTGCGCTGTCACCGGCTATAACTGCACCAGAACCCACACCTGTATCACCCACCCGCTTACCTGCTCCACCTATTTACACTTTCCCACCACCCCCACCACCTCCAAATCACGTCGATGACCCTGTTGCTATAGCGCGTGCCTCATCGACCATACAGCTCCCCACATCTGTGACAGCTAGTGCTAATGCAGCAACTCTATCAGCCCCATCTGCGCAATCTGCAACATTAGCAGATACCTCAGTTTCCGCTTCTCCACGCTGTCCTACACCTCCTTCCTCGTCATCGCACACGACACTCTCTACATCAACAACTTTACGTCCTGTTCAGCGCACGCTAGCAATGGCTTCTGAGTCGCAGATCGTCAGCCGACAGACACCTCGGGCTCAATATCCCACTCCATCCTCAGCAGGAGCCTTACCTTCCCCGGCTTCTGGCGTAGATATCGAGTCTGATTATGCAGGCGATGCAATGGAAGTGGATGCAGAAGGAATTTCAGCGATGATGAACAGTCGCAATAACTCGGTATGTTTATCTCAGTCATTCTGGCTTATTCATCCGTTCAACTTGTTTCTAGACAGCTCCAAAAACATCAGACAGACATCGCGAGGCAAATAAAAAATACAGGCAGCGGTTGAAGGAAAGAATAAAAAATGGCGAGATGTATGTGCTCCCTGCTTCAATCTAACTCACTGACGTATTGATTCCAATTAGTGATGAACTAGAAGCCGAGAGAATGAAAGAGAGGAAGCGAGTCAATGCCCGTAATTCTCGGTGAGTCGAACATGACTGCTGCGTTGTTTCATCAATTTAATCATGTTGGTAGTGCTCGAAGAAAGCTGGCGATGCGCAATGAAGCAGCTAAAGACAATGGCTCTATGTCAAGTGTCGAGCCTGGTCCTCTTCTTGCTCCTCGTATCCAACCATCTCTCGCTCCACCCGTTGACCCAGCCCCAGGTCCTGGTGATTTCTTGCTATGCCTCCCCGATACGAATCCACCAGTGGGATCTTACTACTCCACGACCTTTCACGAAATTCTTACCAAAGCCGACCCCAACAGCGGGAGCAGCGACGGGGCGAGTACCACCCACCCACACTTCGAGCTCGATAGCCACCGCAACTTCGACTTTGATGCCACCATGCCCCCTGCTTTCTTCCCACTAACCAAAACTCGAGATCTCCGCGACGCCTGTACGATGACAGACCTCGCCCCAGATCTCTCCAAAGAAAGCGACATCCCTTCATCTCTAGAACCCATCGCCCCCGCCCTCGCCCGTCGTCCCCACAGACAACTCACCCCCGATCGTCTCCACGATTTCGCCACGAACCCACTACAGCTCATCGACAAAGCCTTCCTCCTCATCGTCCCTGATCCAAGCAGCACCCTCGGAAAACTCGTGTTATGTAAAGTCCTTGAGTACCGGGTATCTTCTGCTGGACATCGATTTCTCGTGCAGTTTTGGGGGGACAAGAAGGCGAGTGAGATGGGTTTGGATAGGATGATGGAGGTATTAGCAGGTGGGTATGAGATTGATCCTCCACCTGCTGATCCTAGTGCTGGACCTCAGGGGGCGGGGTTAGCGGGGAGGGTGATTGGCGCGTTACGATCGTTTACAGGGTTTTAGACGCGTCCAGGAGGCGTGTTTATCTCCTTTGTTTCATTTGTTCGTCTTTTTTTATACGTTATTTCTTCGGAGGCTGTTGTGTGTATCTACCTTGTTGTGCTACACTTCTCGCGTTGCTTTGGCTGGGGTGGATGCTCTTTATATCTGCACACTGTCATTCTCTTTTTTGTTTGCCATTTTCTTTCGCTGTTCTGTGCGTGTTACTTGCTTGTTACTTACTATGTTGTTATCGTGCTGATATTGATAGTAATGATGAGGCAGTTTCTTTGCAGGCGACGTAGTCTAATTGGAATAAATCTGAGCAATGTCCGATTACACTGCACCACGACGTCGACTAATGAGTGAATCATTTTATCGAGTCTGCCATACAAGACCATACCCGATAAATCTCAGTTGCGACTCGTGCGCGCGCAAGCGGGTGGTTGAATTTCATGCTACATTCTACATATTTCAAGTCGTACATACCACGTGCAGAAAACGGAACTAACGAAAAGGGTCAAACAAGGGGTTGTCAGATGTTGGATAGATTGGCGGTGTGGGCCCAAGAAAGGAAGATATACATATACAGCCCATTCACCTGATAACATTTCATACTTCTGTTCGGAGAGCGTTCACAAGTTCCGAATGGGCACGAGAGCGTGATGAGATATTGCAGGGGAAGACCATAGGGGAGCTAAAGCGATGAAACTATTAGTGACGGGAAGATAGAATAAAATGAGAACAACCGAGTACCGAGTGGCTCCCGTCGTGAATTGGGGGGTGAATTGGATCACTTTGCCCTGATCATCTTTGGCAGAAGAAAACTCCACCGTGGCCAACATAGTAACAATAGCGGACCACAGAGAGGCATCAGCAGCATGTCGACCTGATCAAAGAATGAATCAGCTCTATACTGTGATGAAATAACTCAACCCACCTGGACATGCACGCCGGCCAAAGCCGAAAACATATCTAGCAGGGTTGTCATCTGTCAACGCGCCGTTGACGTCTAGGAACCTTTCTGGCACAAAACGAGATGCATCAGGGTACCGTTTTTCATCTCGTGTAATGCCCCTGCAATATAACATCAGTATTTTGAAATATAGAGGGGATCTATCTGACCATGCATTGCACATGACGGTTGTTCCTGGTGTACAATATTACAAACGATGGACTCAATGAATAAGAATAACATACCTTTCGGTATGAAATAACCATCATATGTATCATCACTCGTACTGACATGTGCAATACCTACAGAAACACCTTCAGCAAAGGCGAAATAACACAGCAAGAAAGATTACCAAGGGGTACGATAGGCTGCCATCGCAAAGTCTCACGCAGGACTGATTCAATATATGGTAGTGACGTTCTGTCTTCAAAGGTAGGTAAGCGATCTCGGCCAACCACTGAGTCGATCTCGGCTTGTGCACGTCTCTGAACATCTGGATACAATACCATGGCGAGAGCAAAAGTCATCATGGTCGACGTGGTCTGCAAATAAATTCAAGAGTTGACAATATGGTTCGGACACCCGCTAACCGTCTCGTATGAACCTGAACAGATGCGTATTAACGAGGGGTATACCACCCCTTGTGAAAAGATGACGAACCGATAATAGCAGTAGTAGCTGCTTTCTTTAAGGCACCCTCAAACAATGATCGGGACGTCTGATCTTGCTTCTCGATTCGTTGAAGATTTTCTGCCACCATCGAAAACTGACCAAGTGCCGAGTTTTCGACCTTGACGATCATGTGATTAATAGCTGGGATAGAGCCAATATATCTAAAAACGAAAGATGCCCACCATATGGTCTTGCGCATATTGAAACGGCACGTCGGTCATTTCTCTCATACGATCGGACGACGTTCGAGCATCACGTTTGAGTGAGGATCCCCAGCACCAGTCAGGTAACTTCAGTACTGCAGAGTACAGAATGTCAACTATTTTCATGAGGAAAAGAGACGAGCTTACAGAAAGGGAAGGTTTTGAGCAAGATTGCTTTCTCTGGGGTCACCACCTCGAGGCCAATAGCCAGTGCATTTTCTACGTTTCGAACCAGAGGATCATTACGAGGACTAGTTTGGTAGCCGTAGGTCGCTGACATCGCAACTGATGAAGAGAATCTATGAGCAGGTTAATAATCATTCGATGTTTACAAACGCATAGACTGACGTTGCAAAGTGAGAATGGTAATGTTGAGGGTCATCGATTAGATTGACAATCATCTCACGAGCCTGCTTGATCTGCATTGGACGAAACTTGAGCGCAGAGTCGGAACGGAAAGTTTGGTGGAAGAGTCGTCGGGAAAGACGCCATTCGTCGCCATAGCCTACGAATGCAAAGACGACCGACCAACCAAACCTGCCTGTATTCCATGATGATCAAATGGAAGAATGTTAGAAGAACGTACGGCTCGACTGTGGCTAAGTATGGCCGATCGGAGTAAATGCGAGAACGCTTGTCTAACAGGGCTTCTGCAACGTGCTGAGAATTGATTACGACAACTTCCTGGCCTAGAAGTCGCACGAAAAACAAGTCTCCTGATATGATGATTTGCACCATATATGAACTGTGGTACTATCTGACCACGTACCATAAGCAGCAGCCCATTCGGTGTAAGTTAACCATGCCGCCTTGGTGTCGAGAGACAATATGTTTCCTAATAGTGGGAGCGGCACGGGGCCAGGGGGAAATTTGTTCTGTCTGTTCCTGATGAACCTCTTGAGAGATGTAAAGACAAAAAAGGAAGTAGGTAAGACGGCGAGGATAGCAAGGCGACCATCAACTGAAGGAAACATGATTAGAACGGTGCGTAGGGCAGATACCCAACGCACAAAGGGGACTTTATAACTGCATGGAGAACTGTTTTCCACACCCCGTACGTGGTGTTCGACTCCCACTAATGTGGGAGGTGGGCTTTGTCTAACGCCAAAAAATTCTCATCACTAAAAATTGTCAGAATATTTTGCTTGTTTCAGTATACACTCTAGACTCGTGACAAGTCCGTCTATGAGGCAAGCCATCGATAGCCTTATAGACGGACTGGTCACGACATTGGGAAAACCTTCCCATGTAAACTGACAAACACATAGGACTTGATGACAGGAGTGTCAGTAAGTCAAACATTTGTCTATGTGTAGCTCTTCGCTCTCATGTTTGACGCATAAGAAATCAGATATATTAGTAAGTAAGTATATCTGATTTTACAAATAGTATGAAGAACGTTTGTGTAGCTATTTGGGCTCGGACCTATGGCGCTGGATCTGTTCAACTATTCTTCACACACAAAACTCATACACACGTACAGACACGACACGCACACAAACGAGACGCACACACATAATCACTCCTTCACATACACACTCTTGTATTGTAGAGAAATTAGTACTGCACTACTAGATCTGACATGATTCGATAATCAATTATATTGCAGACAAGGTCCCCAATGAAGAACTGTAGAGTCCAAGGGGCAAACAAAATGCACCAAAGCTGCCAGCATTGGCAGCAGAGCCTCGAATCTTTTCAAGGCCTGGCCAGTGGACGAGACAGAGCGATGAGAAGTGAGTAGGTCTCAGAGCGATGATGGAGGTTTCTATAAGTGCAAAGTGAGTAGAGTCCAAGGGCAAACAAAATGCACCGAAGTCGCCAGCATTGAGAGCAAAGCCTCGAAACTTAAGGTCTGGCTGGTGGACAGTGTGCAAAGACACAGGTGATGTGGCGGGCACTTGTTGTGGTGCCGCAGTTGATGATCTCAATACCGGGCGACATTGAGAAGTAGGAGGGCATGAGAGATGGGGCGCAGCATGAGAGAACAAGTGGGAGAGAGTTAGCACAAGAGAACAGGTACGAGAGAGCAAGCATGAACGGGTGCAAAAGAGCGAGCACAAACAAAAGAGTCAGAGCGGGCATGAGAACGGGTGCGAGGGACCAGAAGTATAGGTCCATATACATTGATTAGTTCACGAGAGAACGGGTAGGCGCAAGAGATAGTAACTGCAGGAGTGCAAGATGCTTCGCAGTAAGAATATAGAACAATGATAAAAAGTCAAAACGTACCTTGAGTCTCGATATCACCAGCACTGGTCCCTTTCAACTCCCTAGCGAAAACAAAGGATTTGGAGAAAATCGAGTGTATGTAGATCTTGTTGAGAAAGTTCCATCTTGGTTCTGTCACCACTGGCACTCTAGATGGTACTGTATGCGCAAAAATAGCAGGGACAGCAGTAGGAGACTCAAGTTCAGCATTTCATCCCTGGGCGTTGGTGTTAGCCTCTTGACTACTACACATTGACATCCCGAGGTACTGAAGAACTGCAGTGACTTATAGAAAAAAATAACAAAGCCTTGTCAGGCGGCACAACGCTTATGTAATCATAAGATTGATGCGTCATTCAGCCAATAATGAGCACTGCCGCATTTTTGCCTGCGAGGAGCCGCCCATTATCGAGCACTCATGATACCGCACTGACAATACTGCATGTTCCATTGACTGGCATGCGAAGGAGTGATTATGTGTGTGCGTCTTGTTTGTGTGTGTGTCGCATCTGTGTGTGTGTGTGAGTTTTGTGTGTGAAGAATAGTTGAACAGATCCAGTGCCATACAGACCCGTAGGGTCTTGCAACCCGAAACACTGTTTCCAATCTGTGGAGATGATCATGTGAGCTGTGATGGGTGGGTGGGACCCAGCAGCTCATTGTAGGATCTTATGATTCCATCGGACTTAAACGAGTGCATCAAGTAGATTCGTTAGTTATTGTTATGATCAGATTTTTGGTTCATGAAATAATATGTTAACTGCTGAAAAAGGGATGTGGAGGGCGGGTGCGATGAAACGAGAGCATTGTCGAGCAGTGAATGAGTTGTGAGTGCTACATTGTGGTACGAAGCAAGAAGTGTGAGAAAAAACATGAGAAGCTGTGCTGCCACATAGACTTCATTCTATGTGTGTTCTCGTACCTCAAACTTACATAGAATACAATCTATGTGTAGCTCTTCGCTCTCATGTTTGACGCATAAGAAATCAGATATATTAGTAAGTAAGTATATCTGATTTTACAAATAGTATGAAGAATGTTTGTGTAGCTATTTGGGCTTGGACCCATAGGGTCTTGTGACCCAAAACACCGTTTCCAATCTGTGGAGATGATCATGTGAGCTGTGATTCCCAAAATCTCAAGGAGCTTTGCGACGCATCATGGTGTAACATGTACACCCAGTCTCAAGGAGGGAAAGCAATGTAGTGAAAGGTCAGCTTACCTTTCAGCATGTTTGTGGCATTGTGTATTGAGTAAATGGTTCCAGTGCAGGCAATTCTTGCAGGTATGGGGCCAATATCAAAGCATGCTTGTGTAGATATATGATGAATGCCTCACTTGACCATCTCCCGATAGATTTGACAACGTCAAACGGCACTCCATGAAGTAAATATTCCAAGGTTCCTCCAATGCATAGACCATGTCCTTTGAGGTTCCCCATCCCAATCTTCTTCAATATGCCACTAATTCTTTTCCAGAATTCTGTGCGCGTCAATGGTCTCATACCCTTGACATGTCTCCATGCGAATAAATGACCCTCTGCTGGTAAATTATTCACCGCAAAGTGATGAATGAGGGCTGCCTTTGGATCCATCAAGTCATTCTGTTGTGCCCAATGCACATGCTCTCCAATCGCAGAAGCCTTGGTGCAAGGTAAAAAGATCTTCATTATGCGAAATTGATGTCAGTCTTCAGCGTCAAATTCTATGTTCGAGTGTTTGATGTGTTTAGCTGGATCGAAAGCTATCATAGATTTGACAGTGAGTTCACCTAGTCTGCATAATGCGTAGAATGTGCTTGTTAAACATGCATATACTGCAGCGTCCCGCGGTGACCTTAAATCCAGGTGTGACCGAATTTCAAGAATTAGTTGGATGGAAAATGGAGCACATTTTTCTCGTTTGGATGTGGCAGGTGTAAGTTCTACTGCTCCATCTAGGGCTGCTTTCAGTTGATCTTGTTGAATTATCCATGGTTGACCATGTAGTGTATGCCATGCTTTGACCACATACACGTAGTTTCCTAGTGTCTTCCCGGAATATGAACCCGTGCAACTTGAAACAAAGTTGAGAAGTGTCCTTGTGTCCACAGGACAACGTTGATCTTCTGGTATCCTTCGTTCATCACAGAACATGTGAAATACCAATAACCCTGCACCATAGCACTCCCTAGTCCCTATCGCCCAAGATAAGTTCATCACTACCAATACTCTTTCTAGGTCATCTTCGGTGATGGTGAGAAACTTCCTGTCTGATCCTATAGCCACTCTAGTCATTAGCGGAAACCAGAGCTTAAGCCGGTCCCTCGCCAAACAGTGTGGCCTTAGTTGCAAAGGCAATGGTATTAATCCCACTTTGTATGGCTGTGGTTTGGCTGTGGGTTCCTCTGGGAGCGTGGCTTTGAAGCGAGACTTATTGACAGTCCTGCCATTGTCTTTGACGGACAAAATAAAGGGAATCATTGTTGTGCTCAAATTCTTCATCGTGGTCTCTAATGGAATGGTCATCAACAGCTCGTTTAGTGGTGTTGGCTTGGATTGTGTCTGAAGAACAAGTGTTTGGGCCGTCTTGGAAGTTGTTTGAGTCAATGATGAAGGGTCGCAACACTTCTGGGATGGGGAGCACGGGGAGGAGAAGTTCAATGCTGCTGTAAATTCCTCTGGATGGTCCATCTGCCAGATTGTGCTCGCTTGCGATGTACATTGGATGGAATGAGTAAGGTGTTGCGGAATCGTGGATAAGCTTGAAGATGCGTCGAAAGATGGTGTTAACCGCTGAGTTTTGACTGCGTCCATTCCTCCATCCTTCAATGATGCCCTGATTATCCCCGAATACTTTAAAGTGCCTCTGCTCTCCTCCCATTCCGATAATGTACTGAGCAAGAAGCTCGAATCCCACTGCTTCTGCCCAGCCAATATCCTTTTGGCCATCAAGAGTTTGCCATCCTTTGTGCAGACACCATGCTCGCCATCTATCTCCAATGATGATAGCAACTCCAAGGCTTGAGCTGGCATCTGAATATGCGGCTGGATCAAATAATGTGAGTGGTTTGGGTATTGAGTGACCGACAAACGATTTCTGAAGCAATTCTTGCCACCAGCTAAGATCACCTTTGAGGCTCTTAACAGGTCATCGTGGGAGAAACGGTTTAGCGACCACAAGATGTAGCATCGCCTCCAGCGATGTAAGATATGCGCATCCCCTTGGCATGACAAGTGTAGTATGTAAAAGCTTACCATACAGTTGCTGAACGTCAAGGAGCATATGCGAGACCCATTGCTGCCAAGTTTCAATTGCTGTAAGGTACTTCTGTTTCTTTCCTTCATCCAGATATACCTTGTCTTGCTCCAAATTCCAGATGATGCTGATGTAAGGATTTGAGTACGCAAATGCCTTATCCTTGAGGATTTCCCACGGGACACCCATATCATCTGAGACTTTGTCGATATCCAAAAGGTTACATGAGAATCGGCTGTTTTCTGCCGACCTGACTGAGGCTTCTGATAGGTCCACAATGGGAAAGCGGCAATCTTCATTGAATTCTTTGAGTGTTCCATCTTCAAATATGTGCCCGCCAAACCAAATTCTCCCTCCATCTTGGTGCTGCCCTTTTTCTGAAATCTCTCTATGCCATTGTTCCCTCTTAGCATTGTAGGTAGCGATATGTTCCTTAAGAATGCAAATGAATATGTGATTGTCAACCCATCTTGATGCTGGACCAATGCCTTTCAAACAAAATCTGTCAAGGCCTGCATCTGCGAGATTTCTGTAAGCCCCAGCTGATGGTCAAAGACCGAAACACATGCATGTGTCGATGCAGAAATGTTCTTCTGATATTCGCATGACCAAACCTGGCCACTGTGAATGGTGAATTGGAATTGTACGATAGGCTTCAGAAACGTCCCTGATAGTGATCTGGGATCCTGGTGGCCATCTGCTAATTGTAAGAGCGAGAACATGGAAAGTTCCCCAGGTACTGGGAAAGTCATCCAGATTAATGTAGGAGTTAATTGATGGTTAGGGAACTTCAATGATACCATGTGGGGAAAGGAGTAATTCTGTATGACACGATATTGACTGGGATGACCTGGTTTGGGTATGATGGAGAATGGAGATGACTGGAATGGCCCAATAAGATTTTCAACTTCTTTAATTTTGAGCAGACCGATATATCTTCCTTTTCTAAGTTCTGTTTGGACAATAGATTGAAACTCTCGATTATATGTACTGATAGACTCCTTGTTAGGAGGTGCTTGCATGATTTCAATATTGGGAATATTAAGAATAAAGCCTTTACAAAGGCCATCTGGAATGTGTGCGTATCTGTCCAGGAGTCTGGAGGCGCTAAGGTTAGATTCCCATTTGTCCAGATTATAAGGAGTGAGTGCCTCAAGCTTTCTGAGCTCGAGGACATGTTTGAGCTCCATGAGATGCAATGCCACATCCTGAACAGAAGTGTCTTCGATTGTGAGTAGTGTCGGTGCAACTGTTGACTCTTTGCCAGTCGCTGCAGACCAGCTTTCTGTCTTGCATGGTGAGTATCTTTCCCACTCGTGCGGACAAAGTATTGTGCGATTCGTCCCAAAGCTTGGATGCCTTGCACTCGATGATCCTGTGCAGGTTTTGTCCAAGACAAATGGCACAAGTGGATAGGACACCTCTGCCTGTGCCTGTATGAAAATCCTGACATGGTCTCTTGTTCCTGCTGCTCTGCTCTGGAGATGCTGCACGTTGTAGAGACTCATGTGTCTCATGGTCCGATATGGCACTTTTCACTAGGGAGTTCATTGCACGAACTTGCAGCACCATTCTGTGTGCTA
Organism: Suillus hirtellus; assembly: GCA_016695485.1. Lineage (NCBI taxonomy): Eukaryota > Fungi > Basidiomycota > Agaricomycetes > Boletales > Suillaceae > Suillus > Suillus hirtellus. The sequence continues at coordinate 80,364 of MU172276.1, read as the reverse complement.
TCTGCAGCTATCTCTATATGAGGCGCAGCTTTCCTGTGCAACATGCACCATGTGCGCATGACTTCCCATGCTTTGCGATGCATATGCGCGCGCGCTTTCCTGCACTTGAGCGCCCTATGGCGTCAGCCATCCAGAAGCATCCATCCACTGTCCACCAAGCTCCCCAGTGCGTATATTTCCATTTCCTTTATTAGCATAGTTCCACCTTTATTTTTATCATGGTTTCTCACTCATATATATCTTTACATACCTACTCAGTAGCACTTTGGCTCCGCATGACTGCGCTTAGGTACACTATATAAGCGCCAGCAGTACATACTTACCTTTCACTTACTTTTCACCTTACTTTAGTTACTTTCCACCCACTTACTACTGAGAAACTTGCAGTAGAAATCTATTTGTTTACACTCCACATCACTCTTCTCTTATCTTGTAACATATTAGCACTTAAAAGTTTACCTCTCTATTGTATCCGCATGCGCGCGCGCGCTTTCCCGTGCTTTGCGCTAATACACGTGCGTGTTCCCACACCTTGCGCGCACCTGTGCTTTCTTGCGCTTCGCTGAAGCGTGTACCCCTAGATCTTTGCTGCACTCGCTCCCCCTTTAGGGTCAAACACACTTGTCTCCTCAAGTAACGCAGACTAGGCAACACTCAACCTACAACATTTATAGATACTGTCAGGGGCATCTTTTGTTCTACTCAGTATTGTTGTTTCTACAATGTTTGTGTGACTCTCTCGAGTCCTGATGCTTAGAATAGGATCCAACTCATTGATCAGACTGACATAAGTGATGCGATGCGTGCATATTGTGAAGTGTTAGGTGTATAACTGTTGATGTGCAGCATGTGGCATGAGGCGTGAAGCATGAGGCATGTAGCGTGTGGCATGTGGCATGTGGCATGTGGCATAGTGCGTTATATTAATGTGATTGTTTGAGCGTATTAAGAGAAAATTGAATAACTGATGAGTTTTAAGATATGAAACAATAGCAGTGTCGACTGACCTTATAGTCATGCGCATTATCTCTCTTAAGACATTGCTCCCAGTATACTTTCTCTCTCATGTCCTCAAGTACTTTCTCGTTCATGAGAGAGATGTCATAAGGTCCAATTGACGACTTGGCCACTACGTGCCAACGTCTGCATTGCTTGGCCTGATAGACCAGAAGCGTTTTCTGTGCTATTGGGTTGCACAATGACCGATATTTGTGAACTTGGATGTTCCTCCAAAAAAGGGCCATCATTCTGATCCTATCTTTTGGCCAATCTGCTTCCTCTAATGCTACAAGGAAGCAAGGGCATGCCTGACAAAATTCCACGAATGGTAAATTCTCATCATTGATGACTGAGCGTGCGTTTCGAGCTGAGGCAGATGAAATCCATGCCATGGATCCATCGACTAGAGTCGACAGGACCATGGCATCATCGTCGATTGTTTTCTTCGTGGATGCTTCATCTAGTCTGTCGTTAGTGAAATACCACAATTCCATGTACTCACCTTTGTCTAGTTTGCGAAGGGCATAAGAGCAGGGTGTGATAGAAGGATCATCTGGGATGCCTGTTGCAAGAATAGGAGTATATTTATGTTTATTCTTCTTTCTCTCCTCTTTGTGAGTAGCTTCTTCCTCATTGGCTCGCTCTTGGTCAGCTCGTTGCTGTTCATCTTCTTCTAGCCTCTGTGCATGCTCCTGCTGCTCCCTGTCATCCGCTAACCGCTGTTGCCACAAGGCTTTGTCTGCCTTGTTGTTGGCTAGCCAGATGTTCCTGAGTAGCTGGATTGCTTACTCCTTGTTTATGTTCTCATTGATTAACTGCACTCTTGTATTCGCAAGATTTGCTGATGCATAATCTGGACACATATTAAAATTGGGATTGTTTCAAATTCTTGGCATGATGATTTAAATTGTTTTTAGAATAAAGCTTGTTTTGTGATTGCGACGAAACAAGAGCGTTGTCATGCAGTGAATGAGTTGTGAGTGCTACATTGTGGTATGAAGCAAGAAGTGTGAGAAAAACATGAGAAGCTGTGCCGCCACATAGACTTCATTCTATGTGTGTTCTCATACCTCAAACTTACATAGAATACAACCTATGTCTGTTTATTCCCACACTCACATGACTTTTAGTTCAACGTTCAGCACTTGACAACTTCTTCCTGTCTGCACTTGTACATCCTCACTGTGAACCTGGCACAGGTATCTTTTTCATTCTTAGCTCTAACCATCTATTGCACTTTACAGGGAAGTGCTGGCTATCTGTACTTCCTGTTCGGCTTACTAACTTGCTGTCATTCAGTGATATACTATCTTTCTACAAGGAGGAGATCCAAGGTAACAACATAAATTACCTATCACTTATGGCAACCTCTCATTCTATCACCAAACAGGAAGATCTGCATGGAACAAAATTGTCAAGAAACCTGTGCAAGAGCATCACAATACCCTCAAATATCTCCAACCTCATATCAAGGCCTGTAACGCCTACGTCAGTTTTTTCAATGGTCTTGTCAAATTCCATGCTGCTACAAAATCGAAAAAGGTTTGCTTCAGTACTGGTCAAAGTTAAGACAGCTAGAATACTAATGGGTAGGGTAGAGCACGGGTACGGGTAAACCCATAGTTTTTCACTGATGGGTGTGGCAGGTATGGGTACGGTGTGGATTATGGAGACCCGCATGTACACCGCGCATACCCATCATGGTTTATGGTGTTTGATGGGTGTGGATTCCTGACTTGTCCAAGGGTGCGAGGGTCAAAATTTAATTACTCATAAAGAACCTCCTGAGCTGTCACCATGTGGACATTTGAACTTCGACCACAGGTACATTGAGTAGCAATGTCAAGTCAGAGTGATAATCGACAGCACCAGCTATGCTGACTTGCCAGTGAAATGATATTCCATGCACTTGGACAGAAGCAATAGTTTGCAGTGCCCAGGTCCTGTACAAGTTAAAAGGCCAATGGGTTGTGAAGAAATACAGAATACTATTCACCTTCCTCTCATGTGCTGCCACTTGAAGGAGGCCAATGAGTCTTCTGTCCAATTATGCTCATCAAAATCGTCTTTGATAGCATCGTCTCTGAAGTCTGTCAGCCAGACAGCTAAGAAGAGTGTGGATGTGCTTACCTGTCCTTTGAAGAGAGTGAGAACTGTCTTGCTCCAAGTCTTGGAAAAGACATGCCCATCACTGCCACCATCATCCCCTGAACCTTTGGTAATCAATGTTGATGCCATTGACATGGGCCTAGCAACAAAGTCTGATGATGAAGAGGACCTAGATGCAGAACTTCATAAGCCTTTAACTTAAGTTACTTGTCATGTATACCTCAAAATACTATATGACCTGCAGGTCTGTGAAAAAACCATGGTATACTGTGAACACCATGCATACCCGCAGAATTGGCGGGTCAGTGTACACCTGCACCATGGTGGGTGTGGTGTTTGTGGGTACAGGTGTGGTGTGGCCTCAGTGACCTGCAGGTTCACCTGTGCTCAACCCTACTAATGTGACCATCAACCGAAGAAAAGTGTTCAAAGGAATGTGCAGATATACATCCAAGATACGAAATGGGCCTTATGACTGCATGGGGAGCCACTTATCTGTTCTTGTACCTGGAGTCCATGAGGTGCTGCAGTTGGAAGAGGGCTGCATAATTGAGAAGGATAAATTCAGTGCACATCTAAAAATCTGGGTCCATTGAAAAGTCGCTTGTGAGTGCTTGTGAGCATTTTGAAAATAGTTAGCTCAGGTCTTGCATTCATAAATGTTCATTTTTGGTTATGTTGCACCCTGAGTGCTTGTTTTTAGGTTAGTTAAAAGATCTCATTGTATCGCATCAATTATCAACACATCTATGTTGGAAATTCTTAATTTAGATTTCAATGTGTTGCAATGCGTTTCAAGGCCCAAATGCAGAACAAATCTTTAAATAGGTTGCCATAATAGCCTAGTCGTAATTGTCATCATCATTTAAATGTTGATTTCAAGCACGGTTGCAATTATGATGACTCATGACAATTATGCCCATGGTGTCGCATCATGTGGCAGTTGTGGTTGAAATCATCGTCACAACATTTATTGCAAAGTCATTGCAATGTACTGACAAGTCTTGCAATGGCAATTGCAGGCTTACAAATTTCATTGTAATGAATATATATTCCCTGTGATACAGATTACAATTTATTCTATGGGGTAGAAATTCATATTTTGATATTTAATTGTAATAATGATAATATTTATAGCACAGTAATAGTAATAAAATGATCACCAAAGACATACAAGTACATCATAAGCGAGAGGGCAAAATTGAAGCATCAAAGATAGAAAACATAACCATCCCACTCTTGCCAGACAAAACAGGACTCACAGCAGCCCTCAAACTCTCAAACGGGATCCTACAAGTGGCATGGCAATGCATGCATAGACACATCTTGATAGTGAGCAGAGATGTAGCAGGGGTACTTGGAGATGCAGTAAGTGATAGGTGATGGAGTTGCTGGTGGATATGGGATGTCTTGATGTTCTTCGTTGATGGTGTCCTCAGAGTATTAGTAGGCTGCATAAGGACTTTCTTGACCTTGATGCCAATGATAGCCACATCAGGATACCCACCACTATGGTGAAATTCGGCAGTCTTGAACAGATTCTCGCTGTCACATCCTGGATCTGCACAGGGAGGATGGATGGAGAGATGCAGACAAGGAAACGGGAGTGCCAAAGGTGGGATTTGAATTTGAGGATAAGGTGGACTTTCATATATAATTGCTCTGAGCATTGATGAGCTGTGTGTCGAGGAAGTAAGGTAGTGTTCTGTTGGCCGATGCAATTGAGCAGAACGTGGTGGAGAGTGTCATTACAAACAGTGTGAATAAATAATAGAAGGCTGTGTGATATTATATGATCAAATTTATAGCAGGATAATAGAATGGAGGGAAAGACACACCGACAATGACCAATAAAGTTTAAATGTTCTCTGAATCATCACAATGGTTGGCATAAATGTCAAGCAGGCATTTGAACTTGATGTAATTGGGGAGCACCAGCCTTTGCATCTGAATCTGTCATGTCAAAATCCATGCTGGATCATTGATGCTTGTATAGTGAGCAATTTAAATGGCACTGAGGAGTTTAAGTATTCAATGTGGCAGGTTGAAAGAAAAGGATTCTGGTTGAGAGAGAAGGATTCAGAACTTAAGCAAAATTGAAGCTCTGACAATTCTGCATCATTGGGTCCCCTAAGATGAGAATCAAGGATTGAGAAGTGAGTGAGTATGTGATTGAAGAGTACGAGAACACAATAAGAGATGCAATGGCAGGAGTACTTCAGCTGGCGAATTCCTCACTTCCAGATTGATGGTGTCTGGTCCATTGACAGGATCAGCTGCTTCAAGAGCAGTAGCTATCTGGACTGAAGCATCAGATTCATTGCCTAAATCACTGTCCATGTTGAGGGCCGCAAGCACACGATCGATCACATCTGTGTCATCCTTCCTTTCTGCACATTTGAGAGCTGAAGCTTTCACCACTTTAAAGATATATTGATTGATATTGGTAACAATTGCTATGATATGCTTCATTGTCCATTTAGTTACCAAAATTTTCTTGTAGTGAAAAAATAAGTCCTTGTAGTTGATGTTTGACTTCTTCCCGATGCCAGTACTCGAAAACTTGGTGTCAGGTGAGATTAAAAAAATTGCCTGCCATGATACATGAGAACTTGAGCTTTCAATAATTATATTGGCAACTTACAATAACTGCTGCCCAAGCTATCAATCCTGGTGTGACTTGGTGAACACTCCATTTGAGAGAATTGGTGTGCACTGCTGCCACTCGAACCTTGGAGTGAGGTAATACCACATAATGAAGCTTTCAGAATCTAACTAATAATGTAATATAAATCATCAGCACAAGAACAGTGCAAGTAATGATAGACTTACCTGAGCTAGGAGTTCCCAGTTGCCAAAGACAGTCTTGAGCAACTTGTCATCCTTCAATCCTGGGAACAAGATGGGCAGGAAAATCCTGTATGCCAAGTCTGTCACAGATGTGACCCTGAGTAGTTGTTGTATTTTGGGAATAGCAGCTCTCTTGAAGTTGATGTTAGTGAAATACTTTGAGGGAAGATTGAAGATATCACCAGCAACACCACAAAGTTTTTTGATCTCATTGGCATGAGCATCAGGAATACATTTCAGAACCTGGCAATGCATCAATGGATGAATGCTAAGTTCATGCTTTGATAGACCAGTTCTCTTCAGAAAGCCTCTGCATCTGCATCTGCAGCACTTTAAGGGTCTAAAATAAACAAGGTAATCAGTGAACACTGTGAAAGGTGGATCATTTCATACCTCTAAAATTTCTCCTTTCGATGCACTTGGACCTGGGATAGAGATGTGATCAACATTGTCTGGATCCAAATTATCAAAGTTGCTGTCTATATCCGACTCAGGTATTGACTGTGAAACATGCGACATGTCAAAAGCTTTGAATGATAATTCTGTTGGAAGGGATCCAGAAGACGTCAACAAAAAGATCAGTTAGTACTTGCAACACTTTATAGAATCATGTGTGTGACATTACTTACCTCATGTAATGGACTCAACATAATGTTGCTTGCAGCAGCTTTACATGTCTGCAGTCATCATCAGGGCTAGCGTGTTTCAATTCAAAGCAGATATGAGCAAAACATCATCCCACAAGTAATAAGATATGCACATAAACACTGCCATCATTCGTAATAACGACAGATGTGGGGACTAGGAGGGGAAAACAAACCAAATAAAGGCCACAATGTCCAGCACAGCAGGGTTATTCAAATCCCCAAGGAATTCCATGAGTGCATGGATAATGCTTACAGCCACCTCAGAAGCTTGACTGCTAACATGTGGATCAATTGGATTAGAAGTTGCCTGTACTCCAGGGCATATCCCAAAATTAGTCCATGATATTGTGCAGAACTGCAAGATTGACCTTCTCAAACTTGCGCTCCTGTGTCTGCTATAGCTGCTTCTTGAGGAAGAGAACAACTTCCTCAACATTCAGATTTGAGGTCATGCTAAGTACGATGCTCATGGCTTTCCTTCAGACCTCCATGTTGGTGCTGATATGATAGGATTCAGTAACAATGTTTAGGTATTGATCAGTCACTGTTCATACCTCAACAAGACCTGCAAGATGTCCATTGTTCTCTGTGGCAATGGAAGTCTGCATGAGCTCAGGAGCATCTGGGATGAGGTGTTCATATTCATAATAGATATTAGTGTACATGGCAAGTACAGTGTTCTTGCGGACATATTAGGAATGACGGTGCTAAGACAGGTGTCATGTTTGAAGAAGATGGAGGGGCATAGCAGCAGGGTGCAGGCATTAGTGGTATCATAAGATGGGCAATTGGTAGTGAGTGGCGGTGATGTGACAAGTGGAGAGCTTATTATAATGAGTAAACAGTGATCAGTATTCATATTAGGAAGTGTATAAAGGAACAGAACATGACTGAAAGTTCAGGTGCAGTAGGGAATAAGAAATACAAAGGATGTAGAGATACTGATCAAATAAGTAAACAAGAGATGCTGCAGAGGGCTGGTTGGCCATGCCAGGTGCAGCAAGGAAGATCAAATGAGTAGATGAGAGATGCCAGAGGGTTGGTTGGTTGTGCCAGGCACAGCAAGGAAAGATGAAGGAGAATCAAATGAGTAGATGAGAGATGCCACAGAGGGCTGGTTGGCCATGCCAGGTGCAGCAAGGATTGCCTTCCAAAGTATTAATAGCAGATGATATGTAGAGGGGTGCAATCAGAAGAACATGTCCAAAGTAGCAGATGGTATGTAGAGGATGCAATCAGAAGAACATGTCCAAAGTAGCAGATGGTATGTAGAAGAAGAGTGAAGGGCCAGTCAGATGCGCACCAGATGCCCTGCCTCCAGATGTATTTCCTTCACATGAAGGAATATATCTATATTGACTGTATTGATGACAAGGCAATTGAGGTTGCTATCTGGTACTAGGAATGCCCCACAGATAATTGACCTGACTGAGAAAAATTCAGCCTGTGCACATGGTCTTGCTCAAATCCTGAAAAAGTTAAGTTGTTTGTCCATTTGAAGTCGTACACCTGTGGGAGCATCAAATGGGTGTATAAGAGTGAGGGGAAATACATCCTTTCCAACTGGGCACTGGAAAAGGAAGATGAGGCATCCAAGAATGACCTTTTGCTCAGTCTGGATGAACACACAGTCAAAACGTGGTGCATTGAAGAACATTGGACTACATCGAAGGTAGTCCGTATGCTGCTGCCAGTCCACCAATGACTCATAGTTGACTTGCAGAAACAGACACTCAGTAACCTGGTTTGCATCAGCCTCGGAAGGAAAGCACTGGCAGTGGGAGTGAACAAACTTACTGTATTGCTTGGCAGGAGCTGGACTCTTTTCCCATTGGGTAGTGGTAAGTTACAGGCCAGTAGGAAAATATTGAGGAAGGCATTGAGCTTGACACAGAAGCTAGTGAATGCTACATCAACGCCCCAATGAGCCATCTCAATCTGCTCAAGAGTCAGCGAGGCTTGCATCGAGCCAATTTTGACATGCATAAACCCATCCAAAGGGACTGGATCATCTGTTGCAGGGTCGTCAACATCAGCATCTATGTTGCCAGCCTGTGATGTTGACCTTGAAAAATTGTCCAAGTCCTCAACACGACGACAAATGTCATCCGAGACAAGTAGCCAGTGATTAATCTGAAGAATCTATATATATGTATAATACACATTTAGTAGGAAATGATAGAGGTTGGTATAACTGTGCGCCTCACCTGTTTTGCAAAGTCCTTGAAGTTGGTCCAGCATTGATACAATTTCTTCAATGGCCTGTGCATCTGTTCATTTGGTTTGGTGTTGTAGTTCCTTGTAGTGCCTTTAGCCTCAATATCATCGAAAATGTGCATGATCAGGTGCATTTTTGGAAAGCTCCAGCCCTTGTCATTCTCTTCACCAGCTTCCATGATATATTGCTAGTACAATGACAACCTGTTATGTAGTTGCTAAAATGAAATATGATGAGACGTACCTTTATAAGGGCTGTGAAAGCTTGGACAGCACTTCTCCCTTCATGAATAGTGTTTGTTGTGTGAACCTCGAAAGCAGTGTATACATCAATTTCAAGATAAAGGCATACACATCAAAGTAACAGGTAGCTGAGTGGGGAGTCTTTCTCTGTCAGAATGCCATGTGTAGCATATAGTATCAACTATGAACAAGAGAATTAGTATGAGACAACTGTGTGAATTGAATCACATACTTTGAAATGTCTTCGTGCATGGAGCTGTCTGCAAACGATACACCCATAACCTGGTTTGGGTGCTTAAAATTCTGCTAGCATGAAAATTGCTCAAACCTTGAATACAATTGTCAGAGAAGGGTTGCACATAGCAGTGCAAAAAAAACGTACATCTTATTGATGGCAGACACCTTTGACCTTCTGAGACTAACAACATACTTCTGTAGTTCAACCCATAAATGGTGCGACCAAAGCCTGCCATTATGCATATGGTCATGAGACAGAGCTTGATGGACATTGGTGTATTGTATAGCCCATAATGAATTCTAGAAATACATTTCAGACCTTTGCACATAGAGATGAGAACTTACATCAACATTGTGCAGTCCATATTCTTTCAAACCTCATCCTTTTCCTCCATGGTGTCTTTGCCTTGTGCAGTTGCTACAATTACTTGTGATTCATCTGATGTTCGATGGGGATATGACTTAGAGGTATCCCAAAGTTCATCGCAAGGAACTAGGCAGACGGGACATGGCCATAGACTCATGATCCTGTGAATAAGTGACACGACACACCTGTAGTAATACATCATTAGTAGGAAAACTAAGCACTATAAGAAAAAACAATATAGTACTAACTGTTCCTTGTAATCAGTTGATAAAATGATCACACAAAGGAAGAACCAGCATTGAACACTGTCAAGACAGTGATGCCATTGTCCTGTTCATGATTTTGAAGCTAACAAAGAGATTATTCGTGCAAACAAACTATGCCAAACAGTGTTTTTGAAGTTGACCCAACTAGACTTCCCTGCATAGTCCTTATCTTCTTTCACCTATCCAAACATCAGTGTCAATTCAACAAGAGGCAGTCATCAGACCATACAATTGGCAGCCACCCTACCATGTAGCCACTACCTATACCTCACCCATTTCAAATGTTCATAGGTAGATTTGCTATTCAAGCGACAACTGGACAGCCCTTGGCAGTCCCAAATGATGACAACTTTGTTTTATCAGCATACAAAATGAAAGCAAGCAGCTTGCCACCTGGTGGAAGTCGTGACTACAACAGTTAAAATATAATAGAAATGAGACAAAATCACTAGGTATCAATATGTACTTGGATATCCCAGAAGTCCTGTGCAGTGAACAGCTTGTCTACAAAGTGGATGAATGTTTCACCATCAAACTTAGACAAGCGTTGTGCATCAAACATAAAGTGTGGAAATAAGTTGCAGTCCCCAAGTAGATCAGTAGTGAGGTCCCAAAGATTCCAGTAGTGCACATTGAAGTCCCACCATTTGCCATTGTAAGGTACTGAAATTACTTCTTTTGTGAACTACACTTCAAATGAAGTTAAATTAAGATGATAATCATGAAAGTTAAATCACCTTTGTAATGCAGTGAGATGCTGCTGCCCACTTGTTGTGAATATCTTGATGGTTCAAAAACATAGACTTCTGCTTCCTGATAGTGCATTGTTGATAGATCTTGATGAGCCAATCAGTCTGCTCATTGTTTAGCACAGCCTCGAGTGCGAGCTTGGCAACTTCGAATTTGAGCCTAGACTGGAATGGATATCAAGGCTGTCTGTCAGGTGGGGGGACCAAAGAGGGAGCTGGACAACGCTTGAATGTCTCAAATGAGTGGACTGTAGTGTTGATGCTGCTGCTTGGATGATGTTCCACCTTGATGTCATCATGTGTGAAGGCTGGGAATGTGTCTGCATTGACAGGTTCAGGTTTGATTCCAGTAATATCTGGAATTTGATAGTGTCAATGGCTACAACTTTCTTAAGCCAAAAATTTATGAACCATGGCTTGAACTGCTTTAAGCTAGCTTAAGCCACATGGCAGTTGCATAGAAGGACAGCTTTTTTTGTTGCCTCCAGACTCCAGTGTTGTTGGTCAGATTCCCTTGATTTCTCTACTCATGGGCTATTGTATATACTATGGATAAGGTTCCCATTCGAGTTGATGGAAGATTCAGGCTAGGAGATATTTTGGGATCTGGCTCATATGGTATGTCATTTACATATCACAATTACTGACTATATGTTGAATTTGACATTTGGACCCCATTAGCTGTTATGTATCATGCATGGAACATCATAAAGAATGACACAGTTGCTGTCAAACTTGAACCCATCACCCATTCATCATCTATCCAGCATGAATACAACATTTTGAAAAACCTTGAAGGTGGTGTTGATATCCCTCATGCCCTCTGGTTCAGTAGGGAGTCAACATATCATGCTCTCATTCTTGATCTCCTTGGGCCATCCCTGCACAGTCTCTTCCTTTCTCACAGCCAAAAATTCAGCCTTGAGACTGTCATAAATCTAGGAGATCAGCTGGTCAGTCAGTGTGTGCTACTGTGTGGGTCGCATGTACTGACTCCTTTCCCCAGCTTTCGCATCTTGAATATGTTAACTTGCACAATTATATTCATGGTGACATCAAACCACAGAATGTTGTTCTGGGTCTTGGTGATACAAGGCACACCACTTTCATTATTGATTTTGGTATTGTGAAGGAATTCTGGAATATGTCAACTAGTGTCCATATACCATTTCACCAAGGTCAACATCTCACTGGCACTCCTGTGTTTGCGTCCATCAACAATCACTTGGGAGTTGAACCAGGTTGTTGTGATGACCTCAAGTCACTTATGTACATGTTGATATACTTCTTGCAGGGCTCCCTTCCTTGGTTAAGACCAAGAGAAACTTTCAAGTTCTTCCATACTTGAATGCAAAGTGAACACTACTATTGAAGATCTATGCTGTGGAATTCCTATCAAATTTGCAACAATGCTCATTTACATGTGCTCTCTCACATTTTCAGAGGATCCCAACTATAATCACCTTCATTCATTGCTTTGTACACTTCGTTCTACACTACCCGCACCAGCTGCATGCTTGCTGGATATAAACCAGCCTAGTGTACCTATCATGCATTCCCCTTCCCCTCCGTTCTTCGATAAACCCTGTGTAATTGAGGCAGTGCCTCCATGCCTGCCGCTTTGCAGATCAACTTGTATGTGAGTAGTCCATTTATCTTAGTACTTATGAACTAATGCAATTTTAAATTTGTGTCCACAAAATGACTCCCTGTTGCATCATGCACCCACTTCAACTCCATGCTGGAAAAAAGCTAGATTATGATACTGTTGGATATCTGTAGCCTGTAGGGAGTAGTTTGTACATGTACTTTGTGATATAGTAGCATCTGCAGCACCTACAGTATCATATTATTAATTTCTTACAATGAGCTTTGCGTCACACATATGATGTGCAGATGCAATAGTCACCTGAACCAGATATATTGATATCTGCAAATTTCTTCCACTCCCACGCAGCGCCTCTTATCTTTCAACATCCCCTGCAGGCTGCAGGCTACAGCCTTGAAATGACCTTTGCAGCTCACAAGGGACTCATTGTGACTTCCAGAAGCATCATAATTGGTAATTCAGCCATACAACATAATGACACAACTCAGGAAGTGCTTATCGATGGAGATCCAGCTTTCATTCCATCAATCATTCAACTACACCTGAGGGTGAAGATGTGCTTGACTTCAAGCCTTTGGGCCCTCTGGAGTCTGGAGTTTCAAGTTGGAGTTGATTCTCTCCAGGTATGCACAATTGCACGAAATTTTTTCACCCCCCACTGACTGCTGAATAGATTTGACCTGCCTAAAGCATGCATGAATTGTGGAGTCTGCCTCATGACAATCACCCTTGAGGCTTTTCCATCAGGGTCTCAGGATCACTGCACATTGACATGTTCTGGTATTTCCCCAGATGCCATTATATATGTAGGCCAGTAATTCCACTGTTGGATCATCTCCACTACCACCTCCATTAACATGCCCCCTTTATGGAAGAATGCCCAGGCTACTGCCAGAGCTGCTGTCATTTTTTCCACTGTTGTTCCCATTCCTCCCACTCCTGTTGTTGCTGCTCCCATCTCTCACACTCCTGTCACTATCTCCATTGCTCCCACTACCGCTCCTGGTCCAACCACTGCTGCAGCCAATGCCAATATCCTTTGTAACTCTCAAAGGCATTGTCAGCTTCCTGCTTGATTTTGAGACAATGATGCAGATGAAGGGGAATCTTTCCACCTTGAGAACGTCTCTGTGGATGAGGGGGACAAAATTGTCAACTCGCCTGCACCTGCAGTTAGGCCTGCTGTAGGCCATAGTCCATTGCAGACTGCAATGAATACCACTACAACTAACCCTCTGGCCACTGGTGGCCAAGCAAAATCACTAAAATCCTCTGCCAATATCCATTTCTTCTTCAGACAGGACCCTATCACTCTTTTGAATATTTGCAAAGCCTGTGAGTGAGTACCATGTTTGGTGTTATTGTTCTCTCTGACATCCTTCACCAGAGCAATCCATAATCTCAACAATACTCACCACGTTATGTCATACCTTCCTAGCACAGGCACTTCAGCTTGTTGTGCACATGCCTTTGCTGACCATATTGACATTTACCTGGAGGAGGCAGAGCATCAGCACTGGCATGTCCTCCATAAGTCATCATGTTTGAAGACATTTTTGGAAAGGCCAGATGGTCATGACCATGCATCAAAAGCTGAAGGATCCAGCTTACACATTAGACTCACTTAGTACTCCCCCTAGTCCTGCCTCACTCCCTGGAACTAGCCTGTCAGCTCCAGATGATGTATTGCCTGCATTCAATCTGGACAAGATGCATAAACAAATCATGAAATTCATTGTTGCTGATGATCAGGTGAGTCAATGTAAACATTCTACATGCTATGTTTATTAACTGTCTTCAGGCAATCAATATTATTGAATGTCCAGAATTTCATTGTTTGATCCATCTGCGGCCATCAGTGAATGAGACCAATATATATCACCATACCAAAGTTCATGAGTTAGTCATCGACACTTTCCATGAATACTTCAATGCTTTTAAGAAGGACCTCACAGTAAGCCTGCAGTTGTCAAGAGCCTTACAAAATATCTTATATCTTTTAGGCTGCCCAGAGAAAGGTTTTCTTCACATCTGACCTCTGGTCAGATTCTAACCTTCACCTGTCGGAAATTTGCGAAAGCTATTGTAATGCTTCGTTGTTGAAATGTCATTGAGATATCATTGAAATTCGTATTGTCACGATGATATAAGATTGATTGCTGAGTTTCAATGTATTGCAACGCAATTGCGAAGCGCTTGCAATGTGTCCTTACCTGTATTTGCGCTCTCACCATCTGTATCCTCCATTTCTTCACTCATTGATCAATTCTGTAGATACCTCGTATATATCTTTCGACATCATGGGCTCCGACCGGGCCAAATTCTGTGAACTGTGTGAACAGAGCATCAAAC
>MU172276.1:34067-48759 GCA_016695485.1 Suillus hirtellus | reverse complement strand
GAAGCACTCCTTCGTCTAAGTCTAAGAACTCTTTCTTATTTGAAAGACTATACGAATCTCAGCAACCAGACGGCTCTGTCGAGCCTTTGCTGTTAGAACTATCCTAGTTCGTAACAGGTGGATACTGACTAAGTTGGAAGACTAGACTTGATATGAAGACTTAGGCTGAGATCTAGTGCGAGGACTAATATGATATTCAGACTGAGGTACTACAAGACATATACAAGAGTTTATATACTAAGTGACTACCAGAATGATCAATAAGCAAAGGTCCAAGGCTATGTATGAGGCATAAGCAAAGTTAACAAATGCGAGTTGGAAATGAGGCATAGGTTAAAGGATCAGTAAGCATACCAGTAGTAAGTATAGCTGAGGTAACGGAAACAAGGAATACTGGATAGGCTGTGTAAACATTACATGCACAGGAAATGTATT
Source organism: Suillus hirtellus (assembly GCA_016695485.1). NCBI lineage: Eukaryota > Fungi > Basidiomycota > Agaricomycetes > Boletales > Suillaceae > Suillus > Suillus hirtellus. The sequence continues at coordinate 48,324 of MU172276.1, read as the reverse complement.
ATGAAGCTTATCATATCGGATAGGAAACAGATCTATACATTGGATCAGACCAGATTGGATATGGTCCAGACAAAATGCGTGGATATATAGGATATGGCATTAGGGTGATGGGACAAGGATAAATGATGCAGGCTAGCTGCAAAGGGAAAAGGATGTGGATGTGGATGTGTGGATGTGGATGTGCAGAGGTGCAGGGATCCGGATGGACTGGAGACATGGATAGGACATCCAAAGGTCCAGATGAGGCGTGGGAATATTATCAGATGTAGGTCTGGAATACAGGATATGACAGAACTAATAGTTGCCCAGGCAATAGATTTATTCTTCAGTTCTCCCACTCAATGCTCTATCAGCAAGTTCAAGTTGAGCCTGATGGAGTGGCAGTTCCTACAGGATTTTAAAGTAATCCTAGAGGTTAGTTTTAATACCTTCAAAACTCATGTTCCATCTTATCATTTTATATTAGGCACCCCACACTGCCCAACAATGCATGTCAGGTGAACACACTCCCATGCTGAGTGGTGCATATCCAGCATTCGAAACATTGATTGAGCAGTGGAAATCATTGGCCAAACACATCCCACACTACAGCCCCCTTGTTCAGATAGGGCTAACTTGGGCAGACAAGTATGATGACAGGATGGGTGCCACAAATGTTTATGCAGTCACTATGTGTGAGTCCTGCATTTTTGTAAAAATATTTGGTTGCTCATGAGTCACAATTGCATCTATAGTTGTTGATCCAGCAATCCAAATGTCATGGGTTTGGAGTTGTTGGGAGGAACAACCAGTTGAAGATGTGCAGAAATACATAATCAAGCTGGTATGTCTATCAAACCAGCAACAACACAACTTTGAACTAATATTATCACATGCAGATGCATCAAAAGCGAGCCACAAACAGCTCATCGTCTATCGAGTCTCCAGCTAATGAAATAGCACCTTGACAACAACCCTGCATGCTAGGCTTGTGCCTTTATGAACTTCCTGATATTGGCATCCTGCCATGTAACAACAGCAGTGCCCAAACAGTTGAACAAGAATTTGAGGCCTACACCACAGCTAGTCTCAGTGCCAAGGGAATAGATATACTTGGATTCTGGATGGTGAGTGTTTCATATCTCTACAATTTCAATCTTTATCATTGACCATGAGATGTTTACCAGGTCTCAGAGGCCTTATGTATTTCCAACAATTTATGGCATTGCGATGGACTACCTCCTGATACAGGCCTCTGCTGTTCCGTGCGAGTGAGTATTCTCATCCGGTAGTGAGACCACATGAAGAAACATAATTGCATGAGCCTGGTCCTGATGGAGGCCCTGCAGGTGGTCAAGTTCCTCATGAAAAAAGAACAACTCAACTTTACAAAAGGTCAGGCAGTATTGCAAAAGGATATGGAGTATGAGGTGTTGGGCAAAAGAGGGGAAACTAATGATCTTTTGACATTTTCCAGCAGTGGAATGACAGGTTATGTATGCAACACTCTCCTCAGAGCTATTGCAGAGGAGGAGTATGATGATATAAACAATGCTCCTACTACCTACGACTTATGATGTTTGCTTTCCCTGCTCAATTGTTGTGGATTTTGTTTCACTCCCTCTTTACACTGCTCTTACTTCTGTTTGCCTGGCATCTTGCAATGTTTCTTGTGTCATATTATGATTTCAATTGTGAACTGTTCTCTCCTCCTTGACTATCTTCATTTGGTGCTGGCTGACCAGGAGGACCATTCAGTCTTCCACCCTCATTAATTGGGAATCTCTTCAAACTTGGAAGAATACCAGGGGTAAGTGATCTCATGTTGTTCACCATAGGTGTCTGACCTAAGGTTCATTTGTCAGGTGAAATTCCAGCTGTAAGTGACCTCATGTTGTTCACTGCCGGCTGACCAGGAGGACCATTCAGTCTTCCACCCTCACTAATTGGGAATCCCCCCAAACTACTGACCTTGAGACTGCCATTGATTTTGTTGCTGAGGATGGTATGGTAGACCCAGACCTAGCTACAGAGAATGAAATTGGCCCACCTGCAGACAACAATATGATTGATCCAATAGTTATACAGGAAGCCAGCCTGGTAACACACCTAATGATGCTGCACCTGCCACAAAGCCAGCTTCCAGACACAATCTTTTGGGATATCTGGAGTAGCGGTAGCTCTTGCAGCCAAGGCTGCTATGAAGAGAATGAATGTTGATGGAAAGGTAGTTCTACTTGGTAAGTTCTGCTCCCAGTGGTCTAGATCAGATGATAAGGATTGCTGAACCTGCTTTGAAGGCACCATCCCACACCTGACCCTGTTGGGCACCTTGAATACTCTGCTTGCACTTGACATTTATGCTAACTTCTTAAATGCAGCTCCTATTGCCCTTGCATCATGTGAGAACCTAGAGGAGCTCAATATCACTTCCAATCCTCTTTGGGTCTTGCCTACATTCTTGACCAATCTCATGTCCCTGTGTATGTCTGAATGATCACATTCTGGAATGGACTACTGCTCATTTAAGGGCTCTTTGCACATGGCATACTGATATATATGCTAATGGACCGGCAATGGTGTGTAGATGAAGGGGCTAATTGCTACTTTGTGATCATGTCACAAACTATGTGGCCATTTTGGTGGCCAGTAGATTGCTCAAATGCAAACACCTGAAGGGTAGTCTTGACACGGAAGTGTCATTGACAAAGAAAACACTACAGAAACACCCTCAACTACTAGAAATCATCCACCATGCCTGCCAGATATGTATGTTCTCCCACATTGCTGACCTCAGTGAGTGTTTGTGTCAGTGAGCAACATAAATGTTCCTTTGTTGACAGTTGCTTGAAATGCAGAAATATTTCAAATTCCCCAAGCTAACGATCTGTGCGGTTGTCTCAAGGCAAGAGATTTGTAACATCATACAGTCACATCTCAGGTCAGTTGTATTCTAAATGAGGACCGGTCAGACTTTCTTTACAATTCATTTATCAGACCTTCTCACTAAGGATCTCTTTGTCCATCCCCACCAAGGGCATAATCCAGGATTTAAACTATAATGGAAGTGGAGATGTGGAACTGATGGACTGCCAGAAGGTCTCCGTCATTGATTTCCTACAATACCTATTTGGCCAGACATTCTGGTCAAGGACAGTTGAGGGTAGAATATGGCTTGGATCCTCAATGCACAATGCTCACCGTGCCTTACTGTGCTAAGGATGCTCCCTCACCTTATTCCTATGTACCTCGCATTGCACTTCTGCATATTGCCTTCCCTCAAAAAGTCACAGTCTTGTACTGCATATATTGTAGGTACCCTCACCATCTAACATCAGTGAACTTCTGCACCTCATATCAGGTTTGCTCGCTTGCCACGACTCCAATTGCATGACTGACACTGACACGTGCCCTATTCGCAATGTTCATGTCTAGCAAGTGATATGTCATCCTTGAATGTCACTAACAATGTTGAGCTGCAATCTCAATGTACCTCCCACTCTCAGTATGTGCATGCTCACTTTTGCTTCTAGGCCAACCTTCAACTCATTCCTCCCACCCCCTCCAACCCAACCTCCTCAAAACCCTGCGCCACCATTTCACTACTGGCTGTCCATGAACATTCACTGCCACCCTCACCTCCACCAATCCACCATTCCATGAAGCCCTTGCTGGCTGCCCTCCCCTCAATCTCTCCATTTTCACCTCTCTGCGGGCATGCTGTATCCTGCAGGCACATGTAAGACTGCAATATTTCTAATTCAACTTAACATTCAAACTAACAGAGAAATTAGTTGTCACTCACATTGTCTTGAGGGCCCATTGCGATCATGTGTTTGAATATGTGATAGGTGATTTCAGACATAGTGTAGTCATTGTAGAATCGAATCTGATTGATAGTGCACAGCACATGTCATTACTTTTTCATATGAATTTATTAATACATGTATTCTAATTTAGCACAAAGTTATTTATATATTCTAATTTTAAACTAAGTTTGAGCTGGCTTAAGGGCCTGGAAACACAGCTTCACTGGCTGGACTGGGCTGTGTATTACGTAATACATAGCTAGATACATGGCTTGGCTAATTACAGCTCTGCCCACAGCTAAAGCCAGAGCCACAACAACACTAAATGCAAACAACCTTCTAACTTAAGTTTTTCTTCATCCATGAGGTCATCAAACGCTTACACAATCTCCTTGAATTTTTCTTCATGGTGTTGACTGCCAAGTCATCAGGCAATTGACCTGAGAATAACATAGCATTATAAAGCTTTGTCTAGCATAAAATTGATATAATATCCATCATAATTGCACTCAGCTTTACAAAGCTTTAAATGGTTAGACTATGCTGGAGAAAACCACCAAAGACACAATTATGATACATATTGCAAATATCTGCCATCCTTGACAAATTTGTATAATGCCAGACAACTTCAAATAAAATTAACAAGAAATTATTAAAAAGTTTCAATCTTTATACTCATTTTATCATTTTATAAATAAAATCAAATTTTGATTGGTATTAGGGTATATACATGTAATACTCATACAGGAGAGTAGAGAGAGATGATACAACAACAAAAGAGAGAGATATCAGTTACCTGACTCAAGGAAAAAGAGTGATACCACAAGGAAAGGCCAAGAAGGACCAGGGAGGACCAGGGAGGACCAGGGAGGGACCAGGGCCAAGGAGGAGCCAGAGAGGAGCCAGGGAGAACCAGGGAGGAGGATGAACCACCATAGAAGGCCAGAGGTACCACCATGAGAGGATAAAAAGGGAGGGAACTTTGGATGTTGGCTTGAAGAGCCAGAAGTGAGTGTGGTGAAACAAGAGAAGACAAGTGTTGAAGTTGGTGAAAACTTTCAAACTCAGACTTACATAAGCATCTGTCATGTGACATGGCTAGTGCAATATCTTGCAAGTGTTGATAGTAGTGATCAATTGATAGAGAATTGTTGATACAATTGTAAGACTTGATATTTCAAACATCAGAATGTTGGCTTTCTTGCAATCAATTGTAAGAGTTGATATATCTACATCAGATTGTCAGTTTTCTTGCAACTCTTGTTCATTTAATAGCTATTTGTTGTGCTTGTATCAAGCTTTATCTTTGTATATAATCTTATATAATTCAGTGGATTTTTGATATCATTTTACCAATTATATCTGGTCATATCAAGTTTGGGTCAATTTCCTGATGAAAAGTGTTGACAGTGATAACAGCAGAGCACTGTTCCTGCAATGCACAGTGAGTACTGCTGCCAACTGAGGCCATCACATATTTGATGGTTTTCAGTGGCGAGGCGCCAAGAAAGGCTTTGCAGCCCTCATGCCACACAAAACAAATGACACCAGCCATGATAAATGCATTCTGAAATTTGGCATCAATGGTGATATTCCTGTGCTGAAAGACTTATAGTTAGTGAAGCACCAGAAGTGTGAGAGTAATGTACCTCATCCACAGAATATGCATGCATGAAGAGTAGGGGATCAATGCCCCATATGAGTTTGTTCACCATTGTGATGTGATGTGTTTGTGTTGCTGCAATGGTACTCCCTCATGGGGGAAACAGCTTGTATGACACAAAGACACTGTCACATGCAAATTGAGCGATTTTCCCATGTATACTGGACAATGTGTTCAACACTTGTCTCTAATGGGTGTTAGTTATGAAGTTTTCAATGACAACTACAATATTAGTACAATTATATGAATGATTGAAAGAAAAACTCACCATCAGCTTCCAAACAATGAGGCATCGAGTCTTTGATTGCATCCTCAAATTGAGTGATGTGTTTTTTCTGCTTCTGCATCATCGCATGTTTGGTAAACATCACCCACACAATCAGGACTTTCCCTCCCTTCACAACATCATTGATGTCGTCATTTGACACACAAACAGTCTTCAATGTCAGCACTGAATGTTTGGTGGTGACAGGTATTTGTAGTGCCATTATTTGTGCTTGTGATGATGTTGCAGTGTGTGTCTGCAGTTTGGTGGTGCTGTGGGGGGCTTGTGGGACAAGGTATGGTGTTCCTGGTAGGTTAGGCCTGGTATTGTGTTTTTTTGTAGTACGTGCCAGCCCCTGGGTCTATGTAGCTGTTAGTTAGGGTAGCACAATAAATGAAAGACTTACATGAATGACCTCTTCTCAAGGAATCTCCCCTTGCTGTAAGAGAGCTGGATTGGTAGCCAGGGGAACAAAGCCTGTCCCTCAGTCTATCACACCAACTCCTCCATCAGAAGCTTCATCAATCCATGGCAGTAAGGGTGTTCCATGCACATAGGTACCCTCTTGAGGGGCTCTGAGCATTCCTAAGGACAAGCCATTATATGGCTTGTCCCCCATGTCTCTGAATCCATCTTGATCGTAAGGGTACCCCTTGTAGGATGTACTATCATTATGGGGCTGTGACTGATTGGGTTGGGGGTTGGTTGAGGATGAGCTGCTGTACAGCTGGTACCTGTCATAGGATGTACCGTTGTCATGGGGCTGCAAAGGATTGGGTTGGGGGTTGCTTAAGGATGAGCCGCTGTATGGCTGGCCCCCCACATCTCCAAATCCATCTTGATTATAAATGTACCTGTTGTAGGATGTACCATAGTGAGGCTGCAAAATATTGCGTTGTGACTGCATGAAAGTATCTTGTTGATGCTGCGTAAAAGTGCTGAAGGATGTAGAGCTGGATGTGTGTGAGTCGTCGTACTGCATGGGTCCACAGAAAGAGTGCCAATCTGTTTTTTTTTGGTTTGTTAGTTGTGAATACTTATGATTGAAGAATCACTCACCTGGACCCTTGCTTTGCTGCTGCATACTGTCTTTGTATGGGTTGAAACCAAATGCTGATACAGAAGGTTGTTCAGCTGGAATGTTGAGTTGATCAGCAGCTGGAAGTCCTGATGGGTTAAGTCCTAATCCCCTTGCTGGCTTGGGGATGGCAGCCTTGCCCTTTCATTGTGAAGGATGGTTAGACATATGGTGGTCAGGATAGAGAGATGACAATTGATAGTGCACTGATTGTTTGAAGTTCAATACTATTACACACAAATGTAATAAAGCACACCCAAACATACATAAAACAATGGCAGTCTGATCATGAAGTGATCTAGTGTGAGCAGCCTGGCATTGCAATAAGACTATGGGCATATATGGACAGGAGGGAGAGGTATGGTGTTTGAGAAGCAGTTATATGAATGATGTGTGTCCAAAAAGTCGACATGTGAACAGTGCAGTCCAAAAGAATTGAATGTGTGGCTATTCGCTGATATGTAAATTAGTAAGTGACAAGCTGGCAGTCAAATTTAGATACCATGATTTGCAAAAAAAGAGGGCACAAAAAGAAGGGCTCTGCAATTAGACCTATGCATTGTGGCCTTCAGATTCTTCATCATCATCTGAGTCCATGGTACTATTCTGATCATCACCATCTAAATCAGAGGACATATGGGAACCACTGGGATCAGCCAAGCTGGTGAATTGAGGGCAATAAAAAGATTCTCCCCTAGATGACAGTAAGTCATTCTTGATGTTCAGGCCCAGAACTTTTCCCATTGTGTCTGCCTGGGCAGCAATGGCATGAAGAGTGTTGCACTCATCATCATATACAGATTGAAGGTAGGTCCCATCATCCTCAATCTCTGAATGGTGATGCCTGGTAAGAGTAGCTCTGATTCTTCAGAATTCTTCATCAGAATATTTGAGGCACATTTTGCTATCCTCATTGAGCGCCTCTGTTGATGTTATGAACTAGGATAGTTCTAACAGCAAAGGCTCAACAGAGCCGTCTGGTTGCTGAGATTCGAGTAGCCTTTCAAATAAGAAAGGAGTTCTTAGACTTAGACGAAGGAGTGCTTCGACTAAGAGATCAATTTAGACTACTTAAGATTGGAGGTCTTAAGCAAGAGAAGTTCCAGGTGAAAACCTAGTAAGATTGAAGTGAAGTTTCTAGGTAATAATACATGTGCTTAAATAGGAGTCATATATGCGCATGGACCAAGACAATGGTGAGAGGAAAACGTAAAGACTACTCGGAAAGGGAACTGCAAGAGAATCAAGAAAGAGACGGTTATAGTAGTACAAGCGTGACGGAAGAAGTAAAAGAAACAATAGGTAGCGTGATTGTAACATTACCCCCTTACTAGGACTAAAGTCGCCGGATTTAGTCATCCTGGTTAGCCCAGTAAATAGGGTCGTCAACATAGTCCAAGTCTTCATCATCTGGACCATTCTTCATGCGCTCAATCTGATACAGTGCTTCCTCTTCTTTACACTGAGATAGGTAAGCCTCATCTTTTGTGTTCTCCCAGAGAGCGAGTTCTCTGTAAAAACCTTCGTCCTTCCAGGTGAGCGTAGTAGGCATTTCGCCAGTGTAGTGAGGGCAGTAAAATGAAAGGTGCCCGGGGGATAGTTCCCTGCAAACATGGCAGTAGTAATCCGGGCAATGGACTTGCATATGCCCAAGTGTTTTGCAGTACCTGCATATGCGATTCTCATCAGGGTTAGAAGAAGACGCACGGAGAGGGGAAGGGGCTGGTTTCGAGCTAGGTGCCTCATCTGCGCTTGTTGCACATTTCTTCCCCTTGTCGGTTCCAGACCTAGACTCTCGTGTTCTCTTTCTCGAAGTCTTTGTCCTATGCATAGAATAGTTCTCAGCACCTCGTTCTGCCTCTGCGATTAGCTCAGCTGGAGTAGCAGGTTGAGTCTGTCCCAATGCTTGCATGGGTACGATTCCATCTGTGAAGGAATGTGAGGAAAGAGAGTCAGGGATGACTAGTGGCAGGTGGATATGAAGCACTGCCAGCGCATTGGCGAGGTCCTGGATTTCGTAATGTGAAAGAAATTGGTTGTTTGGGTTTGCCGCTATCTCTTCTCTGGTAGCAGAGAAGGTGGAATAAAGATGAGGAGGGTGTTCGATGGTTTCTACAGCAGGTTCTTCTGCGGTCGTAGCAGGAGGGGGAACTGGGATTGCGAGACACTCCTTGCTTAGTCGTTCCTGCAACTGTCTTTCCTCTCTAAGTGAAGCGATGATTGCTTCAGTGGTCTGCATAAGATTATTGACCACAGCCAATAGCTCATTAGGAGCGTTAGAGGGCAAAGAAGGTACAGCGTCTTGATAAGAAGGTGGAGGGACTCCATCTGTGGAGATGGGTTCCGAAGGAGAAGGTGGGCGAGCAACCCCCATGGTCCGCTCTGCGACGATGTGGATGACTGTTCTAATGTCATCTTTAACTTCTTCAGGAATAAGGCGCAGAGCAAAGTTGCATATGCACCTCTGCATGTGCATAAGGCTGTGACGAACTGTATCGTCTTCAACAAGGTGAGTGACTCGCTCGATAAGTTCTGTGGCTCAGATGATGTTGATGAGGAGGTTGATGGCATGAGCGTCTCATTGGAAGAGGACGTGAGTGAGTTTGATGGCATGTCCTGGACAGAGGATAGCAGCTTCGATGAGAGTGAGGTCTTCGGCCTGGGTAATGAAGGCCTCATATCAGTCGTCATTGGTATCTGCTGGTGCATTGGCGAAAGTGGATTGATAGGGAAGGGTGTAGGTAGATGCGGGGAAGGGCATTCTGGCTGTAAGAGTTGGATCTGGGAGAAAACGGTATCGTCAATGTACTGAGTGATTTCAAAGCGAGTTTCTGGTTTTATAGGCTCTGAGCGTTTCCTCGGCATTCTCCAGGTTCTCTTCAGGGATCCACTCATTGCTAGCTGACAAATACCCCTTCCAAGATATTAAATACTTCCTCCTCTTTGCTGTTCCTTTATGGGCTAGAATGGCTTCTATTTCGTATTCCTCTTCTTCTTCGAGAACGTCAGGTGGTGGTTCTGGGAAATTTGGACCATGTATCTCATTTTTGCGATAGGACGATAACTGGGATGCATGGAAAGTGGGATGGATTCTCCATTGGGGCAGTAGTTGGAGTGTGAAAGTGATTGGGGAAAGTATGGCGATGATTGGGAATGGCCCATATCTTTTTGGGGCGAGTTTCCGAGAAGGGAGTTTTATTCTAAGGTTAGTGGTGGATAGCCAAACCTTATCTCCGACCTTCCATGGTTCATACTTTTGCCTGTAAGATCTTTCTGCCATTCGTTGCATAGCGATATTATGGCAGGACACAGCTTCTTCTCTGATCTTCTGTAATGTCTTCACACATTCTTCCGCTGCTGGGACACTGGATTCGGGGATTAAGTAAGGGAGCCCTCTTGGCTCATATCCCATTATGATAAAGAACAGAGATGCGTCTTTTGCGGAATGTTTATGATGGTTGTGGACAAATTCAGCCATTGGTAAATGTTCTACCCATTCAGACGGGTTGTTCTGGCAGTACATTCTGAGGTAGGTTTCCAATTCTTGATTCAACTGTTCGGTCTGTCCGTCGGTCTGGGGATGGTAGGCGGTAGATGGAGCGAGCGTATAATCGAGGAGTTTCGCTAGTTCAGCAGAGAATTTGGATAGGAATTGAGGTCCTCGGTCAGAGATAACCTTGTCATGGAGACCGAATCGTTTGAAGGCATGTTTTAGAAAAAGCTTGGCCACCCCTTCGGAGGAAATCGTTTTGTGACAAGGGATGATGATCACCCCCTTACTAAGTCCATGGTCTACCACGACCATGATGCTATCGAAGCCGGAAGAAACGGGGAGATCTGTGATAAGATCGACAGAGATCTGCGAAAAGGGGCGAGTGGCAGTGGTTGCGATGGGAGTTAGGGGAGGTGAAACAGGGTGCGTATCTGCCTTCATTTGTTGGCAAAGGGCACACCTGTTGACATAATTTCGGATAAAGGTGCCCATACTGGGCCACCAGGCTTCCCTCTTAACTAATTCTTCAGTTTTAAAGCGGCCAGGATGTCCGGCAGAGAGGTGGTCATGGTGCTTCTGGAGCAGTCAAGTGCATTGCGAGGGTGGGATATAGGCATGTCCTTTGTAGGACAAGATTCCATCAGTGATATTCCAATCCGAGAGGGAAGATTTCATTGGTGGGAGACACAACCCATTCAGGGCATCTTGTGCCACAGAGAAGAGAGGGTCAGTCAGGGGGTCAGGAGAGGCGATTGCGGTACAGAGGTCTTCGTCGACTAGGCAGACAAACATAGAGTCAGGCAGTAGAGTGGAATTCGCATTGTCTCCCATTCCATCACCGTGATCTGGTCTGTGAGATAGGGCGTCAGGGGCGACAAGTTTGGTGCCTGGCACATGGTGAAGTTCCAAGTTGTAGGAGGAAAGTAAGAGCTGCCATCGTGCCTGTCTCTGGGATAACCATTCTGCTTTGCAGAAGTAGAGTAGGTTCATGTGGTCAGTGAACACAATCACCAGGGAGGGGTGTCCTTCTAGGTAATGTCTCCAATGAGCGAGGGCACAAATGATTGCTAAAAGCTCGCGATCATGAATCGGGTAGTTCCATTTGGCTGGGGCAAGGGATTGGGAAAGATAAGCGCACGGGTGATAGATTCTGTTATTGTCTGTCTGTAAGAGGACCGCCCCCATGGCAACGAGGGAGGCATCAGTAGCGATGGCAAATTGTCTATGAGGATCAGGGTTCTGAAGTACCAGGTGCGAAGTGAAGCAACCCTTTAGCTTCTGGAAGGTGGTCTCACAGAGCGGTGTCCAGGAAAACGGGACATCCTTTTTTGTAAGGTCGATGAGGGGTCACGCTATATCAGAATAGTGGGAAATGAAGGTGCAGTAAAAGTTGCAGAAGCCTAAGAAGGATCTGACATCTTTGACCATTTTCAGGGTGGGCCAATCCAAGATTCCGGCAGTCTTTCCTTTATCCATTTCTACACTTCCTGGATGAATAACTATACCAAGATATTCCACCTCGTCTGTGTCAAACGTGCATTTCTCCGGTTTTATGAACAGCTGTTCTGATTGAAGTTTGCTTAGGACGATGCGAGTACGTTCCCAATGTTCTTCCTCAGATACAGAGAAGATGAGCAGGTCGTCCATGTAAATGACAAGCCATCCTTCATTGAGTTCGGTCTGGAAGGTATTGTTCATGTATGCTTGGAATGTAGCCAGGGAGTTGCATAGGCCAAAAAACATAACCGTTGGTTTGAAGAGTCCTTCTTCGGTAATAAATGCCGCTTTCCATCTGTCATCAGGGTGGATGCGGATGTTATTATATCCGGACCGAATGTCTATTTTCGTGAAGATTTTTGCACCATATAGCCATTCGACCAATGACGAGGGAAGGGGAAGGGGATAAGCATTCTTGACGGTTTGTTTGTTCAAGAATCGATAATCTTGACATGGTCTTAGTTCGCCACTTTTCTTTCCAATGAAAAAGAATCCGCTCGCTTGTGGGGATTTTGACTTAATGATAAATCCTTTAGCGAGGTGTTCTTCAATGAACTTCTTTACGGCAATTCTTTCGTTGTGAGAGAGCGGGTAGATTTTGGACGTCTTTGGGGAAAAACTGGGTTTTGTTTCTATGTGATGGTTAATACCGGGTCTTTCCAGGGGAGGTTCTTTTAAGCCGTCTTTTGCAAATATGTCGGAAAAATCGTGGAGGTAGGCCGGTACAAGTTCTTTGAAGGTTTTCTTCTTCTTTTCCCTTTCTTCTGAAGCGAATTCCTGCGCTTTGTTACTGTACTTTGACACTTCTTCGGTTTGTCGAAGGTATTCCCCTTCATCCGTAAGTTCTGTAAGGGAGCTTGGCAAAGTACTCCATACATCCTCCTTGGTATTGAATGTTTCCTTGGAGAGGGTGCTTCTAGTTCCCTTCTGTACATATCGCTCGATGATGTCGGACTTAGGAGTGTGGGGGAGAGATATGGTTTGTTTTGTCCAATCAATGGTGGGGTTCATAGCCTGTAACCAAGGAATACCGAGAAGGATTTGATCCTTCTTTCCCAGTCGGGTGATATTGAACTTTCCAACCATAAGTCTTTGGTCGATTCTGATGATGAGTATGCAGTATCGTTCTACCAGTCCACTGGAAAAGTAGCTTCTGTCTGCTGTTCGGATATGGAAGGGTTTCTCAAGTTTCTTTGTTCTGATGTTGTGCTTCTCTACGAAGTCTTCTGAGATATAGGTTCCTGCGGCTCCTGAGTCTATGACTGCCATGGTTTCGACGTTTTTCTGTTTCCTTGATACAAGAGTTACGGGGACGCGAAGTTCTTTTCTTTCTCCTACTGCTCGTATTAGTCATACATGTTCGTCTGGAGATACTACCGTCGACATAGCTCTCCTGTTTAAAAATCCTCGTCGATTCTCCTCGCTTCTTCTTCTTCTTCTTCCTCCACTTTCCTAACTGTGGGACGTTGGGTTTTCTTCTTCGGGCATTCTCGTGCACAATGTCTGATTTGGTGGCAGTTAAAACATTTTCCCACCTTCATGTATTCCGCTTTAGCTTCATCGGTTAATCTGTCGATTACCATGGCATCCTTATCTCTGGCGGGGACGAATCTCTGATCCCCATGGCTGTTTCGTTTGAATATCTGCTTCTGGGGGAGTCTTCCCCTGCGTGCCAGGAGTCTTGCGTAACAATTATCCAGGTCGACGACTGCGGAGATGTAGTCGTCAAGGTTCTTTGGTACTCCTCCCGCGTTGAACATCTTTGTCAACAGTTTGTCATTAAGACCGTTTTCAAAATGATAGATCTTCATATGCTCTTCTTTGATCTTTGCTTGAGTGAGCAGTCTTTGGAAGTCAGCGATGTATGTCTGAAGTCCTTCTGGTCCTTGCTTTAGTTCAAGGAGTCTTGCCAGTGCTGTGCCAGCTGGGTCGACTGGTCTGAAAGCTTTGTCAAAGCTTTCCTTGAATTCTTTCATGGTTCCATATCCCTTTTTCTGCCCAGCGGATGTAGTTGTCTGGGCATCTTCGAGGAATTCTTCCTTCCAAGATCTTGCATTTCCCTCATTCATGAAGGAAGTGATGAAGATTATCTTCTGGGTGTCTGTCTTGTAGATGTCTTCATTGATGTCCATGTAGGCGTTACAGGACAGCAAAAAGGATTTCGATTTCTCTCTGTCACCATCGAAAACGGGCAGGTGGTTGATCTTAAATTTGAAGGGTTTCAAGGAAGACATGTTCAATGAAGGTATCTGGGTTCCAAGGGATAGTGCTTGGAGTTTCGGTGTCAACGACGTCAGTTTGTCTTCTTGTTCTGGTTTCTGGTGGTTCGGTTTAAGCTCGTATGGATATACGTGCCTAGTTTCTGGACTTCAATCTTTTGTTATGAACTAGGATAGTTCTAACAGCAAAGGCTCAACAGAGCCGTCTGGTTGCTGAGATTCGAGTAGCCTTTCAAATAAGAAAGGAGTTCTTA
>MU172276.1:0-33842 GCA_016695485.1 Suillus hirtellus | reverse complement strand
GGACCAAGACAATGGTGAGAGGAAAACGTAAAGACTACTCGGAAAGGGAACTGCAAGAGAATCAAGAAAGAGACGGTTATAGTAGTACAAGCATGACGGAAGAAGTAAAAGAAACAATAGGTAGCGTGATTGTAACAGTTAAGGTCATACTCTCATAGGGTCAGATCCAAAGGACTTCAGCCTCAGCTTGTATGCTGTGCCCCTTTCCCAAGTACTGTCCCTTATTTCAGAGTACTGATGATAACATGTCCAAAGGTCTGGACAGGTCTTGTAGTATATCTGGATGTCTTCTGGATATCAGAAATGCGTATAAGGCTAATCCGGACATATCCGAACTAGAAACTAACAAAGTAAAGACTACCTGAAGGTAGAGCTGAGGATATAGACTATTGGAATCTATCTGAAGTCTCGGAGGGTGACAAGAGTAAGAAGGACTCAAGTCCAGAGGACAGAAAGAGGACAAACTAAGATGATATTTGAACTGAGGTACTACAGGACATATACATGAGTTTATATACTAGGGGACATAACGGAAAGATCAGTAAGCAGAATCCGAGGCTATGTAGAAAGCATATGCAAAGGTTAACAATTGTAAGTCAGAAATGAACATAGGTAAATGGATCAGTAATCATACTGGTAATAGATATAGCCAGAACAATGGAAAGAAGGAAATACTGAATAGGCTGTGTTTAACGTTATATGAACAGGAAATGAAATAGGAAGCTTATCTATATTGGATCAGAAGCGGATCTATGCATTGGACCAGATCGGATCTAAGGGTCCGAAGTCTGGAAGAGAAGCATGGATATTATGGGATATGACAGCCTCAGAAAATTCTAAGAAGTGCTTTGCCTCTTGAATTGCTCATGCTGTTACCACAAGGTGTTGGTGTGCAGCTTCATGGCCAGCAAGCCTTGCCTTGAATAATTTGTACATAGTCGATAGGTTCATTTCTATGAGGCCCTTCATTATCAATTCCTCATGCTTTTACTGTAAGATTACACAATAAATAAAACAAAATAAAATAATGAACATACCTCTGCAATGTCTTCAGCCATGAACTCTGGTCAGTATTCTCGCCCTAATGCACAAGCCAAGATACAGAGCTCCAGTGGAGAAGCAGATGTGAACTTCTCAAAAAGAGGAGAAGCTGGAGGAGAAGATGAATGAGGGGGAAGGGATGAATTGTGGAGTTTTATTGGAGAAACAGGCATAGAAGAAGACACAGTGTGATGCTTTCTATGGGAAGGAGATGCCATGTGATGCGATTTACAAGGGGAAGGACTATGCAATAAGCTCTCTTTCATTGCAGGTGTGTAGCCAGGCTTCCCATGATGGGACAGAGATGTGAAGTCACACTTTCCATGATGGGAAGGGCTATGCAATAAGCCCTCTCTCACTAAAGGAGAGTTTGACACCTCATCCACTGGGGAGGGAGGAGTTGGGGGAGAACCTGAATGATCAGAGCCAGATCCTATATGAGAGGTCATCAAACAGGGTGAGTTATTTGCTTTCTTGAGAAAAAAATCAAAGAATGCTGGTTCAACACAGGTTGCACTGCTGGAGTTAGTGTGAGTAGGGCTGCTTGGTTGAGGGGGAGAGGAAATGTGAGATAAATGTGCAAATTCCATCATCTCACTATACAAGTCTGTGGACTTTGAAAGACTTGTGTGCAAATCACTGACAGCTCAGCATTCAGGCAGGGCAGCACAAGTCAAAGTCTACAATGTAAGTATGTGTCTGTTAAACTCAGTTGACCAGCCTGATTGTGCACACATACCTTTGCAGGTTATGCCCAAACTGCAAATTGAGAGAGTTTCCATCCATTGAGTCACTTATTATGCACCTCAATTCCAAATCTACCTGCTGGCCACCTGAAGCATGACCACAAGAATTACCTGTCCCTCCTGTATTCTGTCAAAGTCCTGTTTCAAGTACCACTGGTACTTGTCATCCAGGTTCCAGATATGTCTTCAGCATTGGTGAAAATATGCTCGATAGGTTGGAAAACAATAAATATGCATACTGGTGAAAGATCAACCATTACTACCCTTTCCAGGATGAAGGTGAATGGGAATTAGGGAAGTTCCTGGTTGAAAACCTCACTCAAGCACAAATCACTAAGTTTTTTGAAATTGAAATGGGTAAGTACAATCATCTAAGCTGTAGGCACAAGTCTGATTGTCAACAGTTTAACAATCATGCAAGACCATCTTTCACTACAAAAGATAAACTCTTGGACTGGATGGACTTGCTGTAGAAACTACAACAGTGCCAGGTGTGAATGAGGCTCCTGGCTGTATCTATAAAAGTTGTAAGGTCATGCTTTGCCTAGTCTGTGTTACTTGAGAAGACAAGTGCACTCAACCCTAAAGGGGAAGCAAGTGCAGCAAAGGTCCAGAGGTATGCACTGAAGCGAAGCATGAGAAAGTGCAGGTGTGTGCAAGGCATGGGAACACATGCATGTATTAGTGCGAAGTGTGGGAAAGTGCATGCATGTGTATGCAGGAATGATAGAGAGGTAGACTTAAGTGCTAATATGTTGCAAGATAAAAGAAGAGTGATGCAAAGTGTAGACAAATAGATTTCTACTGCAACTTTCTAGGTAGTAAGGTGAGGTGAAAGTAAAGTTAAAAGTAAAGTAAAAAGTGAAGTGAAAAAGTCTGTCCCCCAAAAAGGTCCCTCCATGGTATATACTGCTGGCACTTATATAGCACGCCTAAGCACTGTCAAGCAGAGCTGAAGCACTTCTGAGTAGGTATGTAAAGATATATGTGAGTGAGAGTCCATGATAAAAATAAAGGTGGAACAATATGCTAATAAGAGAGATGGAAATATATGCACTAGAGGGCTTGGTGGACAGTGGATAGATGCTTCTAGATGGCTGGCACTATAGGGTGCTCAAGTGTGGGAAAGCATGTGTGTGTATATACATTGCAAAGCGTGGGAACAGTGTGTGGGAAAGCTGTGCCTCATATAGGATTAGCTGTGGATAGCACACAGAGTGGTGCTGTAAGTTCATGCCATGTACTCCCCAGTGAAAAGTGCCATATCCAGCAATGAGAGGTATGATTTCCTACATCGCTTCCTTGTTTTATGGAGTGGCAAGTCTCCAAAATAGAGTTTTCAGGCTACAAGACTGTTTATCCCATCAAACTCATTTGGCATGATGTGTTGGATGTGGTCAAGCAACTCTTTAGTGACCTGATCTTTGTGAACCATATGATGTTTGTCTCACACCACATCAATGTCAGAAAATCAGTGTGAATATGGAGATTACATGAGCGCTGATATGGCATGGAAAATCCAGGTCTGTTCACTCTATTAATATATTCCTCACTGAGTCACAGAAAGACTTGCAATTTTCTGGGACCACCTCCCTATTGGTGCAACCCAGGTTCCCATCATCTTGGGATCCAATAAAACTCCTGTCATGTGACTTACTGGAGGACTTGAGATGCACCCAGTGTTCATTACCATCAGTAATATCAATTCAGAGGTTCGTTCCAAAGCAATATTATGAGCTTGGCACTGCATTGCCTACATGCTGATTGTAAAATTCCATGTGCATCCAGATTATCAGAGTATTCTCCAGGCACAGCTATGGCATAAATGCATGGACCTCATCTGTGCTAACCTCAAGGCCATAGCAGCAGAGGGATGTTTCATGCCTGACCCTTTTAGATTCATCTGTTATGTTTTCACACCACTTGTAGCTCATGTATGCAATCTGCCAGAGGCCACCATGATCACTGCAGTTGCTAAAAATACATCTCCTCTGACTATGGTGATGCAAGAGCATTTTGGTGATGGGATCCTCCATCCCCCTCATACTGGAAAGCATACATTGGAACTCCTCATTGATATCACCAAGACAGTTGATCCCTGGGACCTCAACAAGTTCCAGAAAGCGGCCAAAGCTCTCAATCTGTCTGGAGTTCACATGCCTTACTGGTGTGATTGGATATATGCATGCCCATCTGTCTTCCTCACTGGTGAAATTCTACATACCTGCTTCAAATTTTTCGCTGATCACCCACTCAAATGGGTGAAGGAGACTGTAGGAGCTTATGAGCTTGATACCCATTACATTGCTCAGCATAAGCGGGTTGGCACGTGCCACTTTGCCAAAGTGATCATGCATGTCAAGCAAATGATGGGCCGTGAATATAGAGATATACAATGCACTATCATTGCATCAATCACAGGTGCTGTTTCACCCAGATTTATTCATGCAATCCACAGCCTTGTAGACTTCACATATCTTGCACAACACCCAGTTCATTCACCCCAATCACTCCAAGCCATGATGCAGGCACTTTCAGATTTTCACACCTTCAAGGATGCTATTGTCACTGCAGAAGTGAGGAAGGGGAAGAAAGGCATGAAAGAAGATTTCTTTATTCCAAAACTTGAGCTAATGCAAAGTTTCAAGGGTACAATCAGGAGGTTGGGCACATTGATGCAATTCTCAGCTGATGTGACAGAGCGATTGCTCATAACACACTGTATGGACCTTTTCCCCTGGATGGCTCGACAAAGCAAAGATTTCATGGAGCAGTGCATTCATATTCTCAATCATCAGGAGTCGATGGAAATATTTGATTTATATGTGTTATTGACTTCTTGGGGAGCATCACTGGTCAATACCATGCACACTGAAGATGAGGATGTCACAATCGCTAATCCTGCACTTTCTTGGGTTTCCCACATACTCCCTGATGAGGTGAAGTCAGTTCATGGTCCCAGACCAGTCTGTAACCACTTTCTCAAGGGCATTCTTTCTGGAGACATGCTCACAGCTTTCCAACTGAATGTTACTCCAGACTATAAATCACTGTCACCAGCTGAAATATGCACAAAATACACTCTCCCCGACTTTGATCACACGCTCACTGACTTTATTCGTCATTCATCCCTGGCTAGCAATGAGCACACCTGCTGGGACCCCAAATATGGGTGCTTCCAGGTGTGGAACAAGTTTCAGCTGCAGCTGCACTTGGCCTTCCAGCCATGGGTCATCATGCCAAGCAGGGTAGTACAAGCATACCTGCTGAGCAATGATTTCCCCTTGGGCAATTGCAATACCATTCTTATCAATGGCCTAGGCATGGATGGCAACATAAGTATGTGTGTTCCCTGTATATTGAGTGAGCACTACTGATATCATATATATCTAGTTATGTTGCACAAGTTCAGCTGATTTTTCAGCCAACAATTCAATGAGGTTCAGACATGGAGCTGCCATTGTACCTTTCCAACCCCCTTCTATATGTCCAGTATTTCCATTTCATCTCTCGTCCTGAAGACCATCCTGAACTCATGATGTGGAGTGTGGAACACATGTACACTCATGATGCAAATGGTAACCACCATAGACATGGAGCTGTTGTGCGACTTATGGATGCAAACCATGCGGCCAAATTGATACCGGAGTATGGTGAGGCAGTGGACAAGAGCATGACCTCTGCAACATGCTTGGAAAGCTATGAGCATTTCTTTCTGAATAATTTTGCAGACAAGGAGAGTTATCATGCATTCAGTACTGAGTTTGTATAGACAGTAGATTAATCAGTATGTAGCAATTGTATATATTGCTATCACATCCATTGTATCTATTGCATCACATCTCTGAGCATATCACATCTTATCGAACTGGGCCTCAGTTTATCAGCCAGATATGGTGTGTAATATTGATGTTCAACATCTCCACCAATCGCATGACTTCACTACTGAAGTCGTAAGCATTCATAAGTGTTTGTAACACACATAAGTTAAGTATTCATTTCAGTCATTTTGCAGATGCAGTAGCTGAGAAAAGGCTGTCAATGTTTAGACTCAATATAGACTTTGAGTTAATTTTGAAACAAAGATTCATGCATTGTCAACCCCACATCATGAATATGCAGGCTCGATGAATTGGTCACAACCAAGGAAAGTAGTAAGACAGCAAGATACCAATGCGACCATCAACTGAAGGAGACATGTTTAGAGGAGTGCACACAGAAAGGGCCTTCATGGAGAGCTGCTTATCTGGTCATGTACCCGGAGTTGGAAGAGGGCTGTGTGGTGATAATACACAAGCAGGAGCTAGACAGGTACGATCTCAGTATTCGGTTCATGAATCTCTTTATTGATGAGTGTTTTTACCTAGACAGGTATGCTATGTTATACATTAGTGTTCATACTCAAGTGTTACACTAGAACACTCACATCTCAGTATTTGGTTCACAAATCTGAGATGTTCGAATGGCAACTGGCTGCTTTTTATATGGTGAGTGCACCAGCAGGACTTTTGATGAAAACATATACTAAAAGAATGAAAAAAAGATTGCCGACTTTTGACATGTCATCTGGAATCTCTGTTTGGAGGCACTTGCACCTCAAGCTGCCTTACTCTTTGGCCATAGTCCCATTTCCTCCTTTGGTTCCTCCTCTCTTGGCCTTTCTGTCCTCAGGTTCATCAGCTCTCAACAGGCTGCAGAATTGAGAAGGATGAATTCAGTGTAGTAGCTGAGAAAATGAGGCCAGCATATCAAATTTATGCTATTATAGTTTAGACTTGATATAAACTTTGAGTTAATTTTGAAACATAAAAATTATGTATTGCCAGTCCGCAAATATTAATGAACATGCAAGCTTGATGAATTGGTCTAGTTGTGAACTGGGATGAGTGTGAACTTCGCTCTAATCATCTCAACTGAAAAGACATCTACTGTGCTCAAAATTATCACAATATTAGACTACATCCCCCAAGTACAGGACAGACCTTATGATCATTTGTTCTGATGCCATGCACCTCGTACTTGCAAAGTGGTGGTAGAAATTGAAGATCAAGTAATTAATGCTTATTGCACCACTGGCCTGGGTATATCAGTGGAGTGCCCAAGGTGAAGAATGCATACTTTATTGTGTGACACTGGCGCTACTGGAACACGTCAAGGTTTGCTAACTTTGCTTCATTAACAGCAAGATCGGATAAACAGGAGATACTCAATGCTGCTGTTCACATGTGTCCCCTTCCATTTGATGTGGAACTTCATTTTACAATGATAGCATCTCATAGTTGGACCATATAGTTGACTTATTGTTCTTGATTTCAAGGGAAAACCAAGTCTGGCACTTGAAAAGACCCTGGTATGGCCTTGTGTCATCTTTCTTAGCATGATCATTAGCATACATTGATTTTTAGAGAAGATATGGTCAGTGCTCCAGGTCTCAATGTTACACTGCCCACCTTATTGTCCAAAAAAATGCAGGATTCAACATGCTATCTCACAGATGAAAAGCCTGTATAGAATGATTCTATCATAAGAGGTTACTGCACTGTGCACCTGCATGTTGACCAGATCATATTTTAGAATGACAGCTCACTCCAACTATGAAACCTAGCAAATGGTACACACTGCACAGATAGGACACACTTGACAAGATGATGATGACAGGGCAGAAATGGTGTATTCTATGTTAGTTTGAGGCATGAGAACATACGTAGAATGAGATATATGTGGCAGTTCAGTGTTTTGAGTTCTCACACTTGATTTGTACTTCCACTCAGCACTCACAAGTACTATTCTCTGCAACTGCACGCTCATTTCATTGCAGCTTCTTTATATCATATTCATCAGTAGAAGTCATTATGCCGCATATTCACAGTGATCCCAACCTGAACGTCTGTCTGGACTACAACTTGGAGGACTTCGAGAACACACAAGCACAGCTAGTAAACAAGAACACTACAGCAGAACAAGTGGTACAGTCACTCAGAAACATCTGGCTAGCTAATAACAATCTAGAGAAACATTTATGGCAACAACAAGCAGAAGTTGACAGAGAAGAACGAGCCCATCAGCAGTGCATGGAAGAAGACAAACAGGAGCATCTGAACCAAGTACACATTGATGAAGAGGAAGATGTGCGCAAGGAAGAACAAAAGAAGAACAAGTTCAAATACATTCTGATTCAAAATTTGGGTGTCCCAGACAACCCTACAGTCACTCCTTGCTCGTATGCACTGCACAAGCTGGACAAGGGAGAATACCTTGAATTATAGTATTTTATGAATGACAGATTGGACGAAGCATCAACCAAGAAAACGGTAGATGATGATGCAATGATTCTGTCCACATTACTGGATGGCTTGACAGCATGGGTGTCATTGGCTTCAACTCACAGTGTGCATTCAGTCATCAATGACAAAGACCTACTGTTCAAAGAGTTTTGTCAAGCGTGCCCTCAGTTCTTAGTAGCCTTGGAGGAAGCAGATTGGCCACAGGACAGAATCAGGATGACAGCTCTTTTTTGGAGGAACTTACAAGTTCACAAGTACCAGTCACTTTGAGACCCACTAGCCCAAAAGACGTTGTTGGTCTACCAAGCTGAACAGCGAAGACATTGGCATGTCGCAGCCAAGTCTTCAGCAGGGCCTTATGATCTCTCAATAATCAATGAGAAGGTTGTAGAGGACATGAGGAGCAAAGTTTATTGGGATAATTGTTTGAAGAAAGACAATGCAAGGGATTTCAAGGTCAGTAATCTTTCCATCATGTGTGCTCGTGCATACACTGATCACTATCCATTTTGACTCAATCGTCATGAATCTATCATAATTTTGTTGCACCCTGATACATTGTGCCTGCCCACCCCCTGCCACATGCTACATGCCACATGCCTCATGCCTCATGCAACGTGCCACATGCTTCACACTACACGCTTCACATCATGCCACAGTCAGATAATTGTTTTAATTTGTCCTCACAGCAACGAGAATTCAGAGACTCACACAAGCATGCAGCTTCACCAGACCACAGCAATAGAGCAAAAAGACCACATCAGGATTTCGCACTGGCACAAGCGGAGGTGTCCTCTCTGCATGCGCCATATGTCTGGGATGCAACCTGCACAAGATCATCGAGTGCAAGTCAGTCAAGCTCTGGGACAAATCACACGACTCTCTGTGTTCAAGAATCGGAAAAATACTCACCATGCAAGATGGAAGAGCAGTGTGCAGCGACTTTCAGTGAGTTGGCAGATGCACAGAGGTCACCCACAACCACAGGCACTTCTGTTCAGGATGCGGACTCTCAAATCACGGAGCTCAAGCATGTCCTTGAGTGCAGAAAGCATAAGGCACTCACACCTTACAATCCGAATGCATGGGAAATGAGACTCGTCTCGGCAGGTCTCATTGACAGATACTCACATATTCCTGAGGGCCTGCATAGAGGTTTCATTCTGGACATTCCTAATATTAAGATCACACAAACACCTCTGAACAAAGACTCCATCACTACATATCAACAAGAGTTTCTATCTATTATGCAAACCAAACTTCAGAAAGAAAGGTACATTGGCCCACTTAGTTTTAAGGAAGTCAAAAGTCTCATTGGAACCTTCCAAACATCCCCATTCTCTATCATTCCAAAGCCAGGTCGCCCAGGTCATTATTGTATCATTCAAAATTATTCATTTCCTCACTTTCCTTTAGCGAAGTTTCCAAATGCATCCATCAATTCATATATCAATCCCGATAATTTTGCCAGTACCTGGGGAACATTTCACATTCTCGCACTTACTATCAGCCGATTGCTGCCAGGCTCACAGATCGCCATCAGAGATGTCTCTAAAGCTTACCAAACTGTCCCAATTCACTCATCACAGTGGCCAGGGTCCATTGTTCAGATCTTAGAAGATCAATTCTGTATCGACACTTGCATGTGTTTCAGCCTTCAGCCCTCAGCTGGAGCATATGGCAACCTCACAGATGCTGGTCTGGACCTGTTTCAATCCAGAGGCATTGGACTGAATTTGAGATGGGTCGACAACCACATCTTTATTAGAATTCTCAAGGAGTTCATACCGGCTTACAACATCAAGAGATTACAATGGCACAAAGAAATCATGAGAAGGGGACAACATCAAGATGGAGGCAGAGTGTGGTTCAGAGGACACATCTTTGAAGATGGCATGCTGGAAGAGTTTGATGAGGACTGTCATTTCCCAATCAAGGATCTTTTGGGAGCATCTCCAAGATCCGCAGAAGACAGCTGTTTTTCATTTAACATGGTGGACATCGACAAATTCTCAGAAGAGCTTGACATTCCCTGGGAAAAACTCAAAGACAAACAGTTCACCTATAGCAATCCGTATATTGGTATCATGTGGGACTTGGTGCAGGACAAAGTGTACCTTGCTGGGGAGAAAAAGCTTAAGTATCTTATGGCAATTGGAGTCTGGCAGCAACAAGGTATGCATGTTCTTCATGATGTACAACAATTATATGGCAAGCTGCTGCATACTACCCTCATTGTCCCAAAGGGACATGCATATCTTACGTCCTTGGAGGCGATGCAAAGCATCGCCTCTGAGAAGCCTTTTATCCCACAGCAGCAAGTCAAAAGTCTTGTTTTTGACCTCTGCTGGTGGACTATGGTATTGCAATCTTCTTTTGTTGGATGCTCAATCCCCAAACCACTTATGCTACATGACCCAGCAGCATACTCTGACGCCAGTTTGGGCATCAGAATTGCTATCATCATTGGTAATAAGTGGTGAGCCTGGTGCTTACATGAAGGCTGGCAGACACTCAACAGTCACAAGGACATCAGATGGGCAGAGGCGGTTGGATTCGAGCTCCTTACTCTGCACATTGTCAGAATGGGAGGACTGGAGAGGAACTTTAGAGTCTATGGAGACAATCAGGGCGTCATTGAAGGATGGCACAACAGACGCAGTAGAAATAAAGCAGTTAACATGGTCTTCAGAAGAATTTTCAGTCTTATCTACAGTGCCGCAACACCTTACTCGTTTCACCCAGCCTATGTCATGAGCAAGTGTAATCCAGCAGACGCACCTTCAAGAGGCATCTACAGGAGTGCAGAACTCCTACTCCCTTCACTGCCTATCCCAAACGAACTCCAAGTTTTCATCGTTGATCCCTTCATTGTGTCTACAAACCCAGCAGACTACAATTTGAGCAGAATTATCACACCCGTCACCAAGAACATTGCTTGCAATGATTCCAATGAGTCTTGCAGCGACAATCACAGAACCGGAGCAGACACACTCTTCTTCATACATTAGGAGCAGCAGCTGCATTAACAAGAACACTTGGTTCAAAGCAGTGCTACTGGTGGTACTGCCCACCAAACCTCAACCATATAAGGTTTAGTGCCGGCGGCATCACAGTTGCAACCACACTGCCTAGCGTGAGAAAGACTAAGACTTTGGTACCCGATGAAGACGAGAGTCGCCACAGGTCCAGATGGGAAGTTCCTCATGATTACAGAGGAAGACCTGGAGAGAGTACTCACAGTCATGAATCTATCGTGGGCAGCTGGGACAAGAGAATGTTATGGTGTGGGACTTCTCATTTTTCACATATTCTGTGACGAGAGATCAGTTCCAGAAGATCAATGCTGTCCAGTCAACACGTGGACAATGCTTAACTTTGTCTCCAGCTGTGCTGGTTCATACTCAGGGAAGACGCTTACAAACTACATTTACACTGTGAAAGCTTGGCACACAATTCATGGCCAAGCTTGGGGAGTCAATCAAGATCAATTGAAAGCATTGTTAGACGAAGCAGCAGAACTTACCCCAGCCTCATTGAAGCGCTCCAAATGGGAACCTTTCACAGTGAAGTTGATCCTACAGATTCGATCGCATCTCAATCTGGGAACTCCATTGGATGCAGCAGTATATGCATGTTTAACAACAGCATTTTACACACTATGTCAGCTAGGGGAGCTCACCACCAAGACGATAAAGGATTTTGAGGTTGAGAGAGTGGTCAAACATTTGGATGTGGTGTTTGATGTCAAAGACAGACACTATTATCACGTGACCAAGATCTTCATACTACGCACTAAAGTATCTGCGACAGGAGAGAGCATCTATTGGGCTCAACAGGAAGACCAGACAGATCCAAAGACAGTGCTGTTGCATCATTTCGCAGTGAATGATTCCAAACTCCATGGACATCTCTTTGCGTGGAAGCACATCAAAGGAGTGAGACCACTGACGAAGAACAAATTCTGGAAAAGGATCAACAGTGTGATAAAGAGAGCGAGCCTAGGAAACTTCAAAGGCCACAGCTTACACATAGGTGGCACACTGGAATACTTACTGCGCAGAATTCCTTTTGACATAGTGAAGTCAATAGGCCGATGGTCTAGTGAAGCATTTACTGGGTACCTGCGCAAACACACGATGATACTCACACTATACCTTCAAGACTCTCCAGCGCTAGAGTGTTGTACCAGGTACACGATGCCTCCAGCTCATTAGACAGTGCATCAATCTTCATTTTGCTTCGCCCTTCTCCTTGAGAAATGGGAGTCCATGCTGCGCGTGACGCGTTGCAGGGCTCCTTCGGGCTGTTTGGAAATCACGGCTCATCATGGACGTTACCACAGGTTTCGAAACGATGTTTCGGGTCGCAAACCCTTCGGGTTTGAGCCCAAATAGCCTCAAATATACCCTCGCTACTATTTGTTAAAATCAGCTACTATTCAGGATTAATATAGCTGATTTCTTGCGCGTTTACCTCGAAAACTAATAGCAGCACATAGATAGAACATAAAGTTGGCAAGATTGTTCCAAGCGGAAGGGATAGTGATGTCGTGTGAGTATGTGTGGTGTGAGCGGATCGTGAATTGAATTAATTTTACGCTAAGGTCTCACAGTGATTAGGCAAGCGGAGTCTCCCAGCTTCACGCTCGGGGGACTCGAACAGTGAACCGAGAGACCGAAATACAAGACACGGCAGTGGTGTAATGCGAAGTAGACTCAAGGGTCGATGAGATGTGCTCGAATGAGCAATGAAACTAGTTCTAGGACGAAAATCAAAGGACATAAGTGATGAAGGCACGATAAAACGCGCTAAGCGAAACAGTCCAGAGTCCAGACTGTCCACCGGAGAAGAGTCATTCGGTGGCAGTGGTATTCACTACAGAGTGCTGCAGAGCGCTCTGTAGCATTCTGTAGCTTTGGAAACGGATCGGGTTTCTGAAGAGTCAACGGATTCGAGAGCAATTGTCTTGTTCATCAGAGACAGATGTCGCCAAACCATGCCATTCAGTGCACTCTGCACCGTGGTGCTATTATATGACAGATCACCTCAAGTACAAAACGAAGTCTACTTCGAATTCATCATCGCTCGGAGGTGTCTTTCTCTCGCCGTGTTCACACTCTCAAACGAACACTGAAAGGGTTCAGGGTGACTTCGGTAGAGTCAGCCGCAGGTTCTTGAGTACACACTAGGCCACTCACATCGCCACGCCGGTGGTGAATTCCGGCTTCACTTCAATCCTGTTTCCGTTTGGGTCTTTGACATGACCGATGCGCAAGACGGCGAGTATGGCAGCAGTTGCAGTCCAGAGACTATTCTCTGCAAACCAACGACCTGCCAAGGAAATTTGACATCCTCAGCACTGCCAGATCAACCATGATTGATCCTACCAGGACAAATACGCCTTGCAATAAGGGTCAGTGAATGACTTTGAATGATAGTAAGTGCAGAATGTTCACCTGCCATGACCAAAGGCAAAATGGTTGACGAAAGGGTCCTTCAGCTTCCCGTCAGCTGTCAGATGGCGACTTGGATCGAAGCGCGATGCATCGGGAAATATATCTTCATCCCGAGAGAGTGCCCTGAGCCACGCTCAGCTCAAGCCGCCGTTACATGCACTCCACCATGACATACCACTGATTAACCATTACCATCGCACCTGATTGCACTACAGGTGAGTTAACGACAACCTCGACACATACGACGTCGAACCTTTCGGTATGAAGTAGCCGTCGTAAACATCATCATTTGATGTCGCATGTGGAATTCCTGTACAGGTGGTCGAACATTCAAACAGAGCTATATTACTGCGAACTAACCTAGGGGAACGACAGGATACCATCTCAGGACCTCGCGGAGAATGGCATCAAGGTAGGGCATTGACGCCCTGTCATGGAGGCACGGCATTTTATCATGTTCTACAGCTCGGTTGATTTCTGCACGAGCCCGGGCTTGGACGTCAGGATAGAGCACCATGGCCAGCAGAAATATTTGCAATGCGGATGCACTCTGCGGGACATCAAAGTAAGAATCAGGACTGCTTAAGTAGCGACTCACAGTGTCCATGCCAACTAAGATGCCGGATTCCCGTCAATGGATAAATTTTGTCCTGGTAAAAAAACTCTTGCCTATGTACCCCGTCAACGCAACAGCCTTCATGGTGTCTTCATCAGCGTCGTCGTGAGCTTGACTGAGAAAGTCAGCGACCAATGAGTTTGAAGCAGTGCCATTTGCCTTCATGCAAACAGATCAGGCAAAATTTTCACCCAGAGCACTGCGCAAACGCACTATCTGTGCCTTCACTTCATTGAAGGGCTCGTTCAAAAGCTGTTGAGCTAATTCTTTACAGCGTCCCATCAGGGCAAATGCTCCACCGAAGCACCAGAACGGTAACTTTTCGACTACAACTTTGTGTTGAATGTTCAAAATTATGTCGTCGATAAAGGCACTCACGGAAAGGAAAGGCTGTGAACATGGCAGCCTTCTCAGGAGAAGTAGTATACTTGCCAATATCAAAA
Organism: Suillus hirtellus; assembly: GCA_016695485.1. Classification (NCBI taxonomy): domain Eukaryota; kingdom Fungi; phylum Basidiomycota; class Agaricomycetes; order Boletales; family Suillaceae; genus Suillus; species Suillus hirtellus. Next base: position 19,253 of record MU172276.1, on the reverse strand, counting down.
AGTTCGCGCGCGCGGGAAAGAAATGGGTCTTCATGTCCGTGAGCACGGTATCCATATGTCACAGCCATGATTAGGGATGCCGCGTATCTGTCACAAAGATTGATAGTCAACTGGACCATACATCACTACGACATCGCTGGATCAGGTACGAACGTTTCAGTCTGATGCTGCGGGTCACTAATAGCATCCAAGAGATTAACCACTAGCTCATTTGCGTGGCGGGAGTACATCTCGTGGTGTGAGATCGAGACTTCAGCCCTGAGGACTTGATGGAATATCTTGCGATGTCGCCGTAAAGTCTCGTCATACGGCAGGAGCGCAGTATTGAAATCCAATCCGGCTCTGTATCGTCAGTGAATGAATAACGAACTGAATGAAACTCGACAATGCATACAATTCGTTGGTGCGAATAACGGGGCGAGTAGAGTAAGTTGCAGAACGTCTGTCGAGCAGCTCCCGCGCGACCGTTTCAGAGTTTATGATAATCAAGTCGATCCCAAATATGGAGGAGTGAAGGATTTTTCCTATGATCAAAGATGAGATTGAATCTGAGAGCTTGGCAAAGAGGCCATTGGTCTGCCACCAACCATATGTCTTTCCCCACGCGGTGTATGTGAGCCAAGGTCGTTGAGTATCCAATTGCAGCGCGTGACCGAAAAATGGTAACGGAGGAGGGCCAGGCGGCAAAGGTAAAGGGTAGACACGTCTGCGAGTCAGACGCGAAACGACAACCAGGGCAACAATGCACGATATCCCTGAAGCTAGAATATGAGTGGAGAGCATTGCAAGGGATTATGGTTGAGTGCAAGACGAAGGCGTCTTTGACCCGAATAGCATGCTTGATTTCAAGAAGACAAATGAGTCACGGTACTTGTGAGCTAGGTGCCGACGTGACATGTCAGGCCCGAGGAACTTAGGCTCCGGTGTCTCCACAATCTCACCAGATACACATGCCATTCTCGCAGATTTATAGACACCTATCAAAAAGGCTCGACAGGGAAGCAAGCCGCGTGGGGCCAGCAAGAAGTACCGAGGTCACAGGACCGAGTCCTTCCCAACTCCGTTGAGCTCGAGAGAGCCGAAATTCAAACTTATCACTCACCTCACTCTATAATCTGTTGTGATTAGAATATGTTGGCCGTTGACTTTCTTGTGAACACGACGATAGTAACATGCATAGTCCTTCGTGGATACATTACAGGCCTTTACAGGCTACTAGTAGGGACGCTCCGAGTCACACCTGGGAGCTTACGGTTTATACTCAGGGCACGTAGTCTTGGTGCTGAGCCCAGATAGCGCGCGCTCGTTGTAGCAAGAAACGCATGGCATCATCGATCCCGAAAACAACTAGAGACGCACCGTGCTCACTGGGACACATTTTTTTCACGGGACACGCTGTCCTGCAAGTAAAGATGGGCTCCCCTCAGAAACAGCGTGCCTCATGGGGTACGCCGTTTCCATCAGAAAGGCAGGAACCGGGTCTTCAAAGCACTTGTGAAGCACTTTTGTTGTCGGCATTGACGTGAATCAGCACGCGGGCACTCACCAAACTTGTGCTGCCCAGTCCAGTTCTGAACCTCGGTTCGAACGCGTTCGAAACCCACCATGATCATTATCTATCAGCGCCCTACACTACCTCAATTTCACTGCTTCCTATTGGCCCGTAGTTTCATCTCAACACTATCTAGGTACGTCGCGCATGTGGACTCGACTCTGTATACAGTATAGAGGACTGATACATTCTTTGTCTTTAGCTTCATCCTTCACGACCGTAACATTACTGTTGTACTACCCCAGCTCCAAGCGCAGTCGGGCACAGTCCTGTGCAAAGCCGTTCAACTTCGTAGCCCACGCCGTTATCAGCATCCATAGAAACGGCAACCTATAAATGGTCTTCCAATAGATCCTACTTCAAATCAAACATAACGATGAACTTATTTACCATCCCTGTACCCTCTCCATCAGGTCTCTGGACAACCGTACGTTCGGGTGGCGCATTTAACGTTGCTTGTCCATTTGCTGCATTATGGGCTTTTGTCAAAGTCCTAAGGATGCTTTGCTGGCGAGTGAAGACGACTCAACTGCTGGGTCCGCCTCATACCAGCATCGTATATGGCGTTTCACGCGACCTCGCCTCATCTCACGATAGAGCTGCAATGTATGAACGTTGGGCGATGGAATATGGAGTAATGTATGTCATCAGTATGTAACCATCATCATCTTACCTTGTCTTTTTTATATCTCTTGTCAGATCGGTAAACGCACGAGGAAGCCTTTCATGGCAAGTCGCTTATCCTTGAAGATCGCAACATGGTATAGCTCGAGAGCGACGATATCTTGCACGATGCAGCCATCGCTTTTCTTGGTAGCGAACGTGAGTTTTTGGTCTGAACGCGCCTTTACATTCAAGTTGACCTGACCCATTCCAGACGATGCAATTTTGGTAGCGGCCTTACGCATACTTGCTGTCCTTGTCCACGACGGTATTTACCGTTGTTCTTCGAATGCAGGCGTTTGCTTGACAACCCGTTGCAGAGATAGCGCAAGCTATGGTTCTCAATCTACTTCCTACACTTATCAAACATTTGAAGCAACATGACTTCTACATCTCGCCGCCGCAATGTTATATGTACATATGCAAGGCACGGTAAGCTTCTTATGTCACTGTCACTTAATTGATGTGCTGATCGCAAGATACAGAGGCATTCTGTAGGTCCCACACTCTCTAATGCATGACATGCCATCAGTGTTCCCGATGCCCACTCACCCTTCGCGAGATCTCCTCGTCTTCTTCCCTCCTCCTACTCTCGTCTGTCATCCGCACTCATCTAAGCCATGTCAGCAGTTGCTGAGGTGCACTGGGTGTTTGCGCATGGCGTTCGTGGTGTTTGGAATGGCGTGGTGGAGCTCCGGCCCATCATCTGCAAGCTTGGTCAAACCCGGTTCGAACGCGTTCGTTCGGTCCAGGGTTCGACCAAACGGCTAAACCGAACCATAGGTCCGGTTTGGCGTTCGGAAAATTTGGCCCAAGAATCGAACTGAACCGGACTTCGGCAGCACTGCACCAAACGTAGGTGGAACAAATCGCACCAAGGTGCAGGATATATTCTACATACTGAACATATATATAACTAGCTACAATTTTTCTGCATCGAAAATGACTCGGAAACAACTGTTTTCCCCCTCCCGATCATTACTCGTGATTATGGGCGAGTCGGCGAGTCGCGGCATGCTTGGGATATACGGTCACAGCCATAAATTCCCTCTATTTTTGCGATAGTCACGGCGACTGACCAGCTGCTTACCATCAGCAAAAACTTTACTAGACTCCACTTTGGCGTTATCTCAAATTGTTGTATCCAACGCCTCCAGATCTCAACAAATTCTTTTCTCGATTTGGGGGAGAGGAGGGTTAGAGGGGCATCAGAATTCTTCTATATTAAGTAGTTTCCTACCTTGTTACCGAATCACTTTCCAAAATGAAAACGTTGGGCACAGTCTAGGGACCTTTTTATTGTGAATGCCGTGAGGTGCGGTTTCTGGTACCCTGTCATCACTCGGACCTTCCTTGGTTCCCTCAATCCCAGAGAAAGCAAAGCAGTGACACCCTCACGTTTGTGATGTTGCGAAGGAAAATAGGGAGCCAAGCTAAAGATTGTATATATCGTTACTTGCAGATTTCGAAAGTCTACGACTCTGATGAAGTTCGAGGAGGCTGTTTCCGCACCTTGTTTTCTCAGGGATTGCAGGAACCAACTAATGGTAAGTGATACAGGGTACCATGAGCGTGTGCTCCGATTCAGGCCTTAGCCTGAGGGTTTGAAGTTGTTCGAAGGAACTAACTCGGTAAGGAATGACACTTTAGTCAAACGTTATTACTAACATGGTTGTCTTCATCTGCAAACCATTTGGTCATCGACATGTGAGGATATACCGGGTTATGGACGAAAAACTGGTACCCGAGGTCATGTTTCCTCACCGTATTATTTCATAAATAGGTCACAAATCACTCGATATGAATACCAAGATATAAGTACCCAGTACTTGGAACACATTCCAATCATTCTCTCACTAAATTCCTTGTCTGCACACTAGCTTTTTACAATGTCAACTAACACACTCTCCACATCCACTCTCGATGGTAATGTACGTATATTCCTTCTGCCACGTTGTTATGCCCTCAATATTTTCTCGAATATGCTTAGATCCTAGCAAGCATCCGCCAGAACATTGCCAGTTTTTTTCAGCGCTGCGGTTGGCAGTATATAGACGTCTCAATCGACAAAGAATATTATTCTGAATGCTGCCAGGGGGCAATCAGTCGTGGCTTTCCGATGGACGGAAAATATTCCATCCGCACATACATGGAAGTTGGTGTGGCCATAGCGTCCAATTGTTATGGTCACCTTCCTGACCATGCGGCCAAGATGTGGATGTGCCTCTTCACTTCTGCCGCCCTCCACATTGATAGCATGGCGATCAGAGGAGAAGACATGGTGCATGTCTACCATTTCAACGAGCGGTTTGTTAGCTGCCAACCGCAAGGTGATCCAATCTTGAATGCAATCAATGTGCTCTTGCGTGAGGTCACTTGCCTTCATTCCCCGCTGGTGTCAAATCTTATCATTGCGTCCATACTCAACTTCGTGTCTTCCAACTGCCTTGATAATGAGACTAAAGACATGCAGGTATGGTTTATATCTAAATTAACACGTTAATCTGACCTTTTTTATTGTAGATCTCGCCCAAGGCTCCCTTCTACCCAGAGTATTCTAGGGTCTTATCAGGCATGTCGGATGCATATGGGTTATTTGTCTTCCCTTCCACGCTTCCGATCCGGGAATACATTCAATGTATGCCGTATCTGGTGACTTTCATCAACCATGAAAAGTAAGTACATCGGTGACTTCCGTTTACTAGGCTTCCTAACCCGCTATTTCAGTGATATAATATCTTACTACAAGAAGATTGAAGGTGACACCACAAACTACTTGTCTCTCATGGCAGCCTCTCGTACGATTGCCGAAGAGGATGCATTGCATGGACTTATCGAGACAACTGTGCAAGCGCATCACAACATCCTCGAATGCCTCAAACCTTGTACCGAGGCCTATGACGCCTACGTCAGTTTTTCCAAAGGGACTGTCAAATTCTACACTGCAGCAAAAAGGTACAAAGTGAAGGAGATCATGGCCGAAATGTCCGCTTCTTAATGAACGTTAATACCCCTTCTTACTATGATATTTTCCGTTGATATTTTGACTTATTCACTTGTGAAACTGTACCCGGTCTGTCAGTGGGGCGTTACTCGACTGCTTATCCATATGCTTTATTCGCTTTGTATATTCTTCGGGTTCAGTATATTATATTACATTAGACAGTTCAATAAATTACCTTGTCACCATTTGCTCTGACCCGCATTACCGTACCAGGTGCAGCGCGCCTGAAGTTCCAGCTCATTCCAGACATATAGTATCTGCCTGTGGTTGGCATGCGCGCGCAGAGTATGCAGCACTGAAGTAAAGGACGGATGAGAAGGATATCAGAAGTCAGCCGTGCACGCTAGACGCCTCTCTGTACCTGTCATAGTACACGGTATTAAATAAATACCGTGCGTGCAGTTTCACAACACACATTTTCACCCCACCCAGATAGTGTCGTGCTCGGCCATTGGGACTTCGTGTGCTGCACGACTTGGTAACCTGAAGCCCAACAAGAAAACACGTACGGAGTAAGATCTATGTGAACTTCCTGTGCGCGGCTTCTGCATGAGGAAAACAATGGTGATATCTAGGACACTGAGTGAGCTTCGTCACTGTAATGGCTCATTGCACGTTACATAATGACAGAAGAAGACAAACATTTCACGGAAAACCCATCCAGGATCCCTCCAGGGAGCTACCGTCGGAACCAGCACTTATGCATAATCGACACTGGAAAATGATCCGTACGAGGGAGCGGAAGGGGTTCAGACAATATTTTCTAATTTAAATATCCTGGTGTAATACTCAGCTATACCATAAAGCTACAATTTTTCTGTTTCGACGGATGAAAGGAGGGGTGGTGTATATGTCGTTGAGTGTGGTGATATAGTCACTGGGTCACCTCGAGTATATGCGTCGCACTACGACGAACTCGAAAAAGAGGTTCCTTTCCACCATTTGCTGACCTTAGCTACAGAGTAGCGTGCACTCTTGGCAACACCAGCGCTTACAATGCCCTTTAGTGACTGGACAGTTGCCGGGTACCGCACGATCTTCGTTATTTCTGGCAAGAACATAAGCATGAAGATCTCGAGATACAAACAGAAGAACATACCAGAGTCAAGAATAGAGGGAAGCTCCTTGTCGCCTGCGATACGGAGCCAGTAAGCACTTTCATCCGCCTCTCTAGGCGGACCACGCCCCTCGGCACGCTGATGAACGTGCTTCAAGAGCTCTTCCGGCAATTTCTTAAGATGCGCTGCTCTCGCATGCGGACTGGTATCCTGTTCCACGCTCTTGGAACCCGCCGCCCACCGGACCCCAGGAAGGCCCTGCGCAAGCCTCCAGTACAACTCCCGAAACTGGTCCTCCTGACGAGAAACCATATTCTCCACCTTTCCTCGATTCTCTGCTGGTAGCACCATTCGAGGGTCACCAGAGTAGCTTATTCCTGCTATAGCTGAGAATAGCTCGCGTTGGGTAAAGGATTCCGGGAGCATGAGAAGCGCGGTGCGAAGCGCAGAAGTGAGGTTGACTTGTTGAGTCAGTCGTACGCGTGCATCGTCCTTGATGATCCGTAGAGGCTTGTGCATTCTCCCCGCGAGATAAAGTGTGCGCCAGTTAAGTAGGTCAGCACATAGCGTGTCGACGGTCGTCACTCCATACTTGATATTCTACGGCAGTAAAAGTAAGCGAATAGCGGAATGGTATGAACGAAAGTGACGTACGACCCCCTTCACCGGCACAAAAGTATTGAACCAAAGTCCAGGGCTGAGCTCTTGCGTTTTGGCGACAAACGACGATCCTAGTACGCGTGCATGCAGGGGATAATGACCGGGATGCTGTTGCATGTTAATGGAGTGCCAGTGATCCGAATGGGTGACCGCGAATATAAAGTCTAGCATCGGCCTGTCTTCCTTATCCTTCTGCCTCTCATACCCAGCTTGCTCAAAAACACCAGATCCATAAGCAAACGCATATCGAATTGGCGCTTCGAACGTTCTTACGATGTCTTCTAGAAGGGCGCGAGTGGAGTCTGGTACCGGTAGGACTTGGTTCCGCCCGAAGGTTGCAGGAAGAGTTGGGAGTGCTTGTCGTTGACGGGGAACGGCTGGACGCGGGCGCGGATATAATTGTGACTGACGAGACTTGCTTGTCTCTGGCTTTGAGATGTGGAGTGGTGGAGTGAGGACATTGTGAGAAGTAGTGGAGTCAGTTGTTAATGAGCGAGTAAGACATTGTAGATGATGAGCTGATGCCCGGCTAGCTGATGAGCGAGTGGTGGATAACATACTGCACGACGACAGCAGACGATGATGGTAGCTAGATTCAAATTCAATAGCACTCTCGATCGCACCTAAACCACGTGACTATGAACGTTTTTGCAGCTGACGCGGTAGTCCGGCATTAAGACGTCCCGCATCCGTATGGATCAACGCCTGCAGATTCCCGCTACCGTTAGGGAGCAGGTTTTGATTTTCGTGTTCAAAAACCTAGCCTTTTGCTAGTCTTCCCTCGTACTGTGCACTATCTCATGCTTGTTGCAACATTGATCTGTCTCTAGCTTCCGAATCATCATGTCGTTCGTCAGCTGCGAGCCCGTATCTGTCCTCGAATCGCTTTTCTCCGAAGTTCCCACAGCCTCTTATGAAGGTCGCTCGCTCACCACTGACGTCGAGTTCGTGGTCACGCGCGCTTTCGATTCTGATTAGTAGTTGTTGGGATGGAGTGGATTGCTGCGTGGCGCACCGTCGGTCAGGAAGACGAGACTCCTGTTCACAATCCTCGTACTCTCTCTCTGTCTGGCGTTTGAGGTGAGTGTCTCAGTTTGCTTTTCTTTGAAATTTCTGCGAACTTCGTTTTGCTTTTTCTAGACACTTCGTGCGTATTTCGTGATGACGTCAACCATGTTGAAGCTGTGCACGGTGCCTACTTGCGTTCATCCCACTAGTCGTCCCTCGGTGGGGCAGTTTCATTGTCTCGCGGACGATCTGCATCCATCGTCTTTGACTTTTTTTTGCGGGTCATGTCAATCTGGGATTCGTATCGGCCTTTTCTTGTCTGATGTTGAGCTGCTTAGCCAGGCGTGCTCTTTGCATGACTTGGCACTTGGGCATTCTCATTCAGTTGTCAAGCTACGCAGCTTGTTATTTTCTCCATGGCGAGTGCTTGGCTTCAGACACATGTTCCAAGCACCACGATTATACTGCATGTTGTGAGGTTGCAGTAGCTTCATCTGATCTAGCTAACTGCATATTAGATATGTTGATGAGCGCGGACACTTCTGCGATATCGAGCGATAATCTTTGGACTGTTGCACAGAGTATTTGCAGTGATCTAGACTCTGTTTGTCATCAAGAAGACCGTCGCAGGAGGAGAACTGTTTGCATTCTCAATATCTTCCGCAGCATACGAAGCCGTGTCTAAGTCATCACAATCGTTGTTTTCAAAGGCGGAGCATATATCCAGGACTTCCATAGAGCCTTGGCATGGTCTGTGCTTTGTGGGTACCAAGGATGAATTGTCGGATAGGATCATCGACCATACATCTAAGGGTATGTGCGCCCTGTCGCAGGATCGTCGATCAGCTTGTTCTCAGGTGATTGACGAGTATCGCGCTGAATGTTTACCAGAAGGCGACATTGGGTCTAATAGGCCTATGGATAGTTATGATGATTTTTCTGATCGGCGAGCCAACAGGTGTCAAATTTACAAATTCATCTTTTGAGTTTGTTGCGCTTGTTGCGCTGTCGCAATGTTGAATATGATGGTGATAGTCTCTCGTGGCTGAGAAAGCATTTAAAATCGCACATTGGTGTCCTTATAAGGGGTAAGCGAACACAAGCAAGGCTTTCGCCTCCGCTGCGTCAGTATGCAGGATTGCACAGTAACGGAAAAAATGTGGAAACTTGGTAGCGGGCTTTGCCACTTTAGATGGCACTACATACTTATATCTATGTGGCCTTTGGCTACTTCGTAGGTCTGAGTGAATATAAGAGCGTGGTGGAATATTACAAGGAAACACCATGACGCAGATAAAACAATGAGACTGATAGTGACACTGCAGGATAATAGAATGACACAGTGAACTTTGCAGCTGAGTGCTACCCAGAACGAAATTGGAGTCAGAAACGATCCATTTGGATAAAGAGAGAACACCATACCAGAACTATTTCATTGTAGTGTGGACAAAACTCACGCGTTGTATTGTGGCGGCGGCGGCGGCCCTCAATAATATCATTGAAGACACTCTACAGCCGCCTTGTGTCATGATATATGAACGCTGCAGATGCGAAATTAAGTGTATCCCTAAATTCGTATATAAACCAAATCTAAATCCAGGTCTTACCCAAATGAAATTGAGCCCAGATCTCAGGAGCTGAACACACAGGCACGGCACACCAGTTCAGAAAGGTGCCCTATCGTGCAACGTAGCACGCTTGCCTCAGCGCTGCATTGAGTTTTTCTTCATAAACAACAGCACAAGGTAACTTGGAGGGATCTGACGAAAGGAGAAAAAAAAAACTGTAGAATAAAGTCTGAGTTGAACTCGACAATATTTAGCGGGATAACATACCTGTTCGTAAGCCAAGCCCATCCGCTGGAGAAACTTCGGGAGATCGATCACTTCATATATCGTATAAAAATACTGTCGTTATTTATATTGACATATGGGCCCACATGACCAACATGCAACTGTTGCAGAAACCGTAAAAACAAAGAAACAATCAAGGAGCGGCAGGGAAAAGGAGATATAGACCTGTGAAAGACGCAAGTGAAGATGCCGTAGATAGGCACATATACAAAGGAGAACAACTGCAACGGTATGAAACGAGAAATAGTGTACATAGGATATATCCTGAAATCAAGACCAGAAGGCAGAGTGCCTTCTCGTAAATGAAGCATAAAATAAGAACTACACACCGCTCATATGCCAGTCCCACCTGGATGTTCAATGCCTTGACTGTCGTTTCAGTGCCTCGCCTCTACCGCTTAGATGCATTGGCCCAAGGACTCTTCGGTTTGGCTGCTTCTTCTGCCAGCTTTTGAGCCCTGAGTATGGCGCTCTTGTTGACGCGGGGAACGATGGAGGGAGCCTGGAGGCTACTCAGACGGCGCACCGATCGTTGCGATGATGCGGCTCTATCGAGCTCATCCATGCTAGCAGTGCTCGTAGTGCTCACTGCAGAACTCTCTGAAGCTTGAGAGGAGTAGCTATTGGGGATGCTTAAACTTGCCCTTGGGGCGACATGAGAGGCACGGGAAGATGCCCGAGACGGCACCATGGAACTTGAACGGGTCCGAGGAGTAGAGTCTGGTCCGGCACTATCAGGATAAGCACTAAGAGAAGAGCTGCTTCTCGACTGAGTGCCAGGCACCTTGGGAGCGGACGGAGTACGGACTGAAAATGTTTATTGCGTCAGTGACAAACTTTAAAAACAATCAATCAACCGTAAAGTGTCATCGTGCGAAGAGAAATGAAGTGAAAAAAGCTGCCAAGGACTTACACATGAAACTGCTCGGGGGAGGCCCGCCCTGCTTTCTGAGAGCTGCAGTCTTGTTGGTTCTGGGAACTATGGACGGAGCTTCAGTTGTACTTGCGACAGGTATCGACTGGCGACGCTTGTGCCCAGGAACACCGTCAAAAATATTTTTGCGTTCGCGTCTTCGCTCAGTCTCTGTGTCTTCGCCTTCTCCCCCGGCATCACTAGGTGAACAAGATGTCTGCGAAGAGACAGCAAACCCATTGGCGCTTATTGCTACTTTTCCATCGGTGACCGAGCCAGCCATCGATGCACGCCTCCGCCCAGGAGGTAAGGCAGGCTGGGCGAGGCCCAACCGTAAGGCGGCTGCTTTGGTCAACCTTGGGGTAATGGTGGGTGGCGCAGTAGACGCAACGGTGAGCGTATCAGAGCGCTTGTGGCCTGGAACGCCCGCAAACGTCCTCTTAATCCTTTCCTTCTCCATCTCTTTCTCCGCTGCGTTCTCCTTTTCCCTACGAGGAAGTGAGATGCGGCCAGTACTAGCTGTAGACATTCGTGATTTGAGTGGGGGCATTTTTGAGCCGTCTGCAACCAGCCCTTGGCGAAGAAGGGCAGCTTTTGTTGTGCGTGGAGATATATCAGGAGTTAGATGCGTTTTTGGAAGTGGCCGTGCACGAAATTGTTGCTTTTCATTGGGTGATCCATTGGAACCGAGACTCGGGCGCGCTGAAAATTGCGGTGTGCGCGCATCCGAAGACCCAGAGGACGGTGTAAAAACGCCTGGAGGGGCATTCAACCCCAGCTTGAGAGCCTCCAGGATCGCAGAGTCGATCGAGCGCACAGAACCAGGGTCGAATTCATCATTTGAAACCAGTTCCTCATCACTTGCAGGGAGATCACTGGTGGGAAAGGGAGGGCTGGAGGCAAATAGAGACGCTATTTGGATTTCTGCTTGCTCTTCGTGCTTTGCGCCTATTATTGCATCATTAAGTGAAGGCATTAATGTGAGGAGAACTTGGACGGCGCGTCTGCGCTCAAGAATATAGACCCAGACTGGACCGCTGAATGGGTGTCAGTGATGGGAGATACAATAGAAAGGGTGTGGGGATGAATGATAGTGTTACTAAATAGCCATCAAGATACTCACTAGTCAAGGAACCGAGCATCATCGCCGAAAAGCTCGAAAAATGTGTCGGGATCCGTCTCCGTATCAAACTCCATTTGGCGTTCTTTGATTATCTATAAGGCATGGTGAATCAATTTTGCATCTCAAATCGAGAAGTTCAGAAATTCTTGAACGTGACTCTAGACATGTTTCACGTGTCATATTCGAAAGACAGACTGATGCGCGATACAAGGGCAAAGCATATAAACTCATGAAACTAGTCCACACACCTCGAAATTTGCCTTCACAAGACGCTGTTCAATGTCTAGACGCTGCTCCAATGCGTGTGTCTTGATTATCGCGACAGTTCGCGTCAACCTGGCTGAGGGCGATGCAACAGGCTGCATCCTGTTCGAGGAATGAGGTCCATGATGTTCGTGTTCGTGAGGAGGGTCGTAGAACTCGATGGGATTGGCAGGGGATGGGGATTGTGAGGACATAGACTTGGACTTGTGGGTATAGTTATTCCCTTACAGCAACTCGGACAGACTAGATATAACTTGAAATAATAACCACAAGAAACAGTGACGAGAGCAGTGGAAAAGCAACGGGCCAGAAAAAAAGGAAAAGGAAAGATAAACGAGGACACCCTTGAGCTCACCGCCAACTACAATCTGGAATGACAGCCCTTTCCCCAAGACGACACTTGTGACCTGTCGTGGTCGCATACTGCTCCCGTGCGGACCTCGGACACCCATCCATCATGACTTTCAGTCTCTCCCTGAGGCAAGACAATACAGGTTCATAGACAGCAACAAGTGTGGGGAAAGAGCCAAAGCTAATGTTGGCACAATGACACGTATGACACATATAAGTTTAGATAACATGAGGCGGTACCACGGCCCCGATTGTAGCACGTAAGGATATCCCTTCATCAAACATAGAAGTAACGATATCATAATGATTTCCCAGTAACAATGCCGCTCTTTCTTCCCAAAGAAGGAATGAAAGATGTCAAGTACGCTGATTCTTTATCGACTCAGAGGTCTCCGAATAATCTCCTCCTGAAACAGTATAAGCATGACACATTTCATTTATTGAGAAACACTCACAGCCCATCAGGTGCCTCAGTCAGTACCGAGTACCCTCCGACCATCTCTCTTGGCCAGACATCCCGCAGGAACCATCCAATGTGACCGACCGCACACCCAATGAGATCTCCCGCGGCTGCCTTCCATGTTCCACTTATTACCCAAGAAAAAATTACGAGGGCCAATGGCAAGTACGGTGCTGAGATTGTGAACAACCCAAAGAGCGATATTGGCGTGGATGGATGCCGACGGGACCACATATATATGGGCACGAAGGCAAGCGAAGAGGAGAGAAATGGAAGGTTGAATAAGGGAGACATGGCCTATACCATGATGATTGAGATGCATAGGCGATGAGAAGTCGATACAACTTACCAATAGCATCACGGATGACAGCAGAAGCAGCCAAAAGTAATCAGCTTTTCTGTTGGCAAATGAGGATTCTTCTAACATCCGACTATATCGCATGCTAGAATCCATGGAAGTCAAAACTTTAAGCGATGGAAATCAAGAGCCGGGCTCACAAGAAGAAAAGATGGAAAACGAAGTCCAGGGATATTGATCCAAAGTAAAAGAATGTCGTGGCCATGCGCCAGGGCTGTACGCTCTATCAGCACGCACACAAGATGTTACCCTAGTCCAAAACATGACTCACTTGTGCATTGGTAAAAGCGGATTTAAAGCTAAAATACAGTTGCAGAGGTGTCACGAGTTGACATTGCTTAGGAACACGTCAGTTTCGTCACGGTGAATTGAGCATTCGCCTTCATACCACTGCTAGACTCGTGGCGACAGATAGCGCTAGCCATGCACGCGTTATCGGTGGGATCTGGGTCAACCAAGCTTCAATTCCGACGGGCATTCCTCAAGTTGCCAACTAAACCTCAAGAAATTGTCGAAACCTGCGAAACTAAGGTTGTGTGGTGAAGAGAGAGTGGAAGTAGTAATGCAAGATCCACGTGGTCCATCAATAATCATTGCGTTTCAAATTTGCACTGCCACATCACGTATGCTATGTAGCAACTGTCATGATCAAACCATCATATATACGACTTACTTCTGCAATTCTGACAACCTCTTCCCTGGATTCTTGTCATTATTGTGTACAGGCGTACGTGTAGCCAATGTGTGTCCAGCATCTCGTATACGTACGATACGTGGTAGAATTATCATTTAATTAATTGTCGGTATTTTGACTCTCGTACATGCCTTGCAAGTACGTTCGATTTCACAGCATCGGGGCTCCACAAAGCATAAAAAGAACGTAACACAGAGCGCCAGTGACACTCAGAATATGATCAACGCAACTCATTAACGAAGCAGTGGGGAACAGGCCGAGTAGAAGGCTGCCACTGTGTCATAGTGTGTAACGTCCTTACTTCCTACATTTGTACTACATATGGTTACATATCCCAGTTGCCTAAGTACACCGCCAGGATGTCCAATGGAAAGTACTACACACAATGATTCAGAAAACGAAGATAGGGTATAGCAAGGTGGAAGTCACTCACAGGGATAGGTTCTAGCCATCACTCCTTAACAGACTTGAGCGTAGCTGACCTGGACGACTTGGACCCCGAAGCACTTCCGGATGGTCCTTCTAGCCCTATGGTGCCTAGGCGGGACCGCGAAGAACGAGAGCGATGGTGAATGACACCATTTGCATGTGGTATCGGAGGAAAAACGAAACCTGCATTAAGCTCGTCCTTCATACAGGCTGCCTCCCCACGTTCCATAGGAATCGACCGGGTGTGCACTTTGGTTCCGAGTAGGAAAGGTTTCAGTGGTGATTTCCGTGGTGGAATAGGAGGTGCAGGGGGTTTGGAAGACGCCTTGGGAATGCGCGGCGGAGGCGGCCGTGGGGGCAATGGCCGCACCGTAATTTGGCGGGGAGTCTGTTTGCCCTCCATTTCGTCGTACTCGCGCAGCATTATGAGGAGTAGTATGGTAAGGACACATGAGGCGGAAATTATCATCTGTGGGATAAAACCAATGTAGTCTGTCAAAGAAAAGGGTTAATTTTTTTTCAGAAGCCGAGAAGTTGAGAAAGAAACGTACCAATGAGAGCACCTGCGTGTATGGATAAGTAATTATTCGACCCAGCCCATTGAAAAAACTCACCGTCATCAAGAGCCGGAGAATCTGGCATCGATTTCCTCAGCTGCGGGATGATAAGAACGATAGCAAAGGCAGAAACCAGATGCTTGGTCATGGACCTGATATCGACTAGTCTGCGTGCCAGCAGAACATGTGCAATGGTGACGTGAGTTAGCATCCAGTTGAGGCCAAAGAGTAACAAAGCATAAAATCGTAATTGTCCAGGCCTCGTCACATATAAATCAAAGTCGCGAGTGGGAATTTGAGTCCCATTGATTATCTCGTAGCTTTCGAAGTCACTAGTTGCGACAAGAAAACTGGTTACTTGTTCTATCGTGGAGAGTTTCTGAATGGGAACAGTTGTATTTGAAGCATCGACAGCCCGCAAGGTGCTGGGGAGAAGATACGTGTCAAATGGGTACAAGTGGGCCCTGTGGACATCCAGTGTATGATCGCTGTCGAATCGAACGAGGTTCTCGATACTGGTGTATATAATGATGAGCATTAGTCGATCCCAGGGCATCCCCGGACTTACCTGCGTCGCTGACCCGTTTTACGAATGTATGGAATTGCGGAAGGTTCATATATAGCTACAGGTTCAGGAGAGCTGTCAGTGCATATCATCAGTCGCAGATTCATAGAGCTCAGTAAGGTCACCTACTTATCGGCATAAATCCAGAGGGCCATCGAGGGCAGCCCACATTGACTCTCGTGGACACCAGAGCTTCCGTCGAGTTCAAAACTGTCTCCACATGCAACAAGGGACCATGAGATAGTGATGGAGGGCTCGTTGACATCGACATCGACGTTTTCACCTAACAGGACAACCTGTTCGCGAGTTCAACAATAAAGCGTCAAAGACGTATGAAACACCTACGCCTGGATCATTCGTTGCAATGTCGTTCAGCATGCTCTTGAAAAGAGGATCATCTTCCTTATCGCCACTGAGGAATGAACAGGACAGAGCGAGAACAAAGAGCAGGGAAAATATGAGAGCAAAAATAAGGATTGTCACATTCTGCAAAGGAACGACTCCGCCAGTGCCGGTGTGCAGATGAACAGCATCACTACGGGATCGACCAATGGGACTTGTGCCCCCCATAAAGGCCTGTACGATGTATTAGATGATGCACTATAATTCGATCCACAGCGCGTTTGATGGGATTCACTGGGAAGGGCGTCGGAAAATCGCCAGAGAAAATGGACGGCACTTCAGGCCCTTCCAGCGCTTGCGAAAGGTCTCGACAGTTTGCGTAATCCCGTAATAAGCCAAGCAGATGCCATGGCTCTATTCGGCCTAGACTGCCTTATGATATTACGTCGTTCCAGAATAACGGAAGGATAGTCCATTTCAACGACTCGATTCAGGATGGAATCGAGTTCAATCTTTAGAGCAAGGAAGTGCGGCTTGCCAGATGCTCATGATGGGACACAGTAAGCACTAGTAGTAGTTACATCAACAATGCCATCATAGTTCTCACTACATATATAGGCACGTGACTTGTGAAAACCGGACCCAGCTTGCCGG
Source organism: Suillus hirtellus (assembly GCA_016695485.1). NCBI lineage: Eukaryota > Fungi > Basidiomycota > Agaricomycetes > Boletales > Suillaceae > Suillus > Suillus hirtellus. Next base: position 2,745 of record MU172276.1, on the reverse strand, counting down.
ATCTGACAGCTGTTTTGCTCATCCTATTCGTCATTGAGACCAGACAATCTAAAAGTTCAAACTACTTACCGACTATTCGTCGAGCTTGTAGTTGTATGCAGTGGAGTCTCGGAGCGCTCAACATCATTTGAGTTTGTACGTGTGTGAGAGAGCGTCAAGTGGATCGAGCCCTCTCGTCAGTCGAAGTACTTCCTCCATCAATGATCTTGAATGCGGCGAAAACGCGTTCCCTCTTAAGTTGCGCCACGTCCGCAATTTTAAGTCTATTTGCAAATTGTAGGTTTACCAATCGAGCTCCTGTGCTTAACCTTGCTGCAATTCTTTTGATAGCTGTCGCCGACCTCTGGATCCCATGCTCTGTATGCGATATGCATCAAACCAGTGTACACAATGCTGTCAGGGTGTATAAAGTTATGTGAAAAGGTGTTGATCGAATGAGACACGCTTATCCAGCTGTATGCTGTCACGGTCAACACATCGAGCATGCTTGCGAGTGGTTCCTGCCGTACGAATTTTCCATTCTCCACTGTTCCGGCTTTGATCACCACCATAATTGCAATTAGCTCGAGTGGATCACTGACCATCGTCATGCGGTGACTTTTACCTGGAATTGCACCATCAGAGAATTTCGAAAGACTGATATGACGACGATTTACGGTTCCCCATCAAGTAGTTTTTTCAAAAGTGCAACCTCTTCTAGAGGACCTGCTGGATCGCCTTCCGGACCGAACACCTCCAATATGTTGCTAGCAAGATTGCGATAGACTCGGGCCCGCTTCAGTAAGGATGTCCTCGCAAGAACTTGGTGTTTGTTGTCATGTTCAGTTGCAATCACAGCGTTCCACCCTGTCTTCGCCATCTCTAGCAGATGCATACCTATTGACAGTGTCAGAGCAGATAATTTTTTCCATGATGCAGAATTCCCTACCGATCTGTGGATAGTTCTTTGGGTATATTAAAAGATACACGGCAAGTACGGTTAGTCCAACATCAAGAGCGACATGATAAGAACCCTCGTGAGAAGATCTGCTGAAGGTGTCCGTGAGCCGCGATAGATACGATTCGCGAAGCACAGGGTGGAGATTTTCTGGAAGGTTTGGAAGAGTGAACCCCACAAACGGCGTGCTATCGTCAATATCTGAAGAAAGAAAACAATGTTTTTGGAGAGTATTGTCCAATTTCTGAAGTGCGGCCTCTGAGACAGGTAACGAAGGGATGGAGCCAAGCGTGCTGATGAAATTGCATGATGGGCAGGTACAGGAAAAGCCATAGGTGAGCTCGAAGATCTGCTGACGAGATTCTATTAAGGCAGGGTCCACATATGGAATACAGATCTGCAGGACAAGATCAGTTTAACTCTATAACGACTATTTAACATAGTTTGAACAAAGTACCTCCTCAGTAGCCTTGATCTCCCGCAAAGCTACAATTTCCATCCGTACTGACTGACCCCGGCGGATCACGTATCTTGCAGCGGCATTTGGAAGACACGAATGGTTGAAAAGGCGACTTGCAAGAGGGAATATGCCATGCGCGATAGTATTGAGATGACTGTGAATTGCGAAATTGTTATTCCCAGAACGTGTAAACAGAGCTTCAAGGATTTGGTGCACATCAGCGCCTACAGACATGGGGCAAGCAATTGGGATGGAGTCATGTGGCGGTCCAGGCAACAGAGACATGAAGGTGGATAGCTGCTTTGCTGTTATATCGGAAGACGCATTAGATGCAATCTCTGCTATAAGATGAGTGTGAAGCAAAGCATCCAGTTTCTCGTGCGCTTCCATGTATTGAAAATCGGCTGAAGCCATAAAGGAAGCAAGTCTCTTGCAAAACTTTTTATGTGAGCCCCAGTGCAAGGTTTGGCCTGAGGATGTTTTCAAGGCTGTTGTCACACGTTATCGACAGAGGATACGCACACTGTGGTCCGCAATACCAATATGAAGCACAACCAGTACATTTGGCCAGCCTGATTTCAGGAGCTCCTGAGCAGAGACAAAAATCACATCGGCGACCTTTGTCCGACGAGAGTAACAGAACCACCATAGATGGCACTTCCAGAATAACTGAACCTGGGCTGATATCGCCTGCAGAAACTGCTTTGTCACGAGCAGTAGCGTGTGCCTCCAGGCGAACACATGCAGGAAGCTCATCCAATGACGAGGGCATCAGGACCAACTATTGCAAGACAATTACTGTAGTGCAACAGTCACTAGTGATAATGAAATCGACGCATTCCAGAAATATCACACGGACCTTTCGGAAAATAATTGTACCGTTGATCGCTCTTAGTCACAGTCTCTGCAGGAGACAATGAGCGCACTCGGACCACAGCCTATCAAAGAATTTTGAAGAGTTGTAGAAGACTCGCGGACTGCTCACACCAAGCCACGTCCGACTGACCACACTCACTAGATACGTTAGTGAGAAAAAAAAGGCGAAAGAATGCTGACAGTGATACGATTGAGAGCCTGAATCAGGATCTCACGGCGGAGGTGCAGATTGAATCTGATCAAAGTTTGATTTACATAAGTTTGACATAAGGTAGCAGCGAAGTTGGTGTGATCTTTATTTCCTTTTCTGACATAAGGTGGGAATTATCTACGACTGTATTTTCTGGACGTCCAACCCTGCATGCAATGCCATGCATCATCTGCAAAACGACTGAAATGAACGCTTAACTTACGCGCGTTACGCACACTTACGAACGCTTACGACTTCAGTAGCGAAGCCATGCGATTGGTG
>MU172275.1:1230882-1261655 GCA_016695485.1 Suillus hirtellus | reverse complement strand
TTAAGCTTAATTGTAGGGGATTGATAGTCTACAAACAAACTTACAAAACCATACTGTTTCTAGTCAGTGAGTATTATGCTTAATTTTAACAGTATAGCCTGGTTGCTTTCATTCTGAAGAAACAAACTGCCTGTGAAATAGTGGATGTGGCTGCTCAACACCTTGCTGACACCCTCACCAACTCTCTAACTGAATCCATAACTAATCATTTAGTTGACCACACAATAGCAGCCCTTGCGCCCCAAGTAGCAGAGGTCCACACTGCCTCACAAGCCCTAGCCAAAATGGCCCAACAAGTGGAAGATACCCTAATCTCATCACTCGACAAAGCTGAGCACCTACATCAAATTGCAAGAGACAAAAAGACAGAACAGGAAGGAGGGGTCTCCATAGCTGTGGAGCAATTGGAGGAAGCAGCAGATGCCCCATACACCTCAGTCATCGACTGTCAGAATGCCATTAAAGTCCTCACCCCCTCACTAGATATCATGCAAGACAGAATCAATCACCTCTCTATGCAAATGTTATTGACCCCACTGCCCATGCAAGTTCATACACCACCAATATATAGCTCAGTGGCAGCCGTGCATCTCCCACCTAAGGTGGACCAAGCAGTAGGCAGGGTGGCTATCAGAGCCCACCAAATTCTACTTGACCCCAACCCAGGGAAGCCCCCATTCCCCCCTACTGCCACTAACAAAGAGATAGCCACATGTATGAAGGAAGCCTTAGCCAGCATCTGCAATGAGGAAACCCCAATGGGAGACATTAAGGCCATAACAGTACTATGCAATGGAGCCATCATCATAGAGTTGGATTCAGAACCCCTAGCCTCCTGGTTACGCAACCCTACATGATGCGCCCTATTTGAAGGACAGTCTGACTCTACAGTATCGTTCCGTTTCCGTACATACACATTAGTCCTGGAATACTTACTGATTCAGTTACAGCTAGGAGACAAACACTTCCTCCACCACATTGAGGAAGAAAATCAACTACCCACAGACTCCCTAACTCCATCCGATGGATCAAGCCTCCCATCCACAGAACCCACCAGCAAAGAAAGGCATTCACTCTCCTCCAAGTCACTGATGCACATACAGCTAACAACATCCTCCAGGATGGGCTATGTATCAACAATAAGTGCGTAACTGTCCATAAGGACAAAAAGGAACCAATTTGTTGTGTGAAATGCCAACATTATGGTCATATAGCATGTAATTGCGCAAATACAGCTGACATCTGTGGGACTTGCAGTGACCAACATCACACCACCCAATGTAATGCCTTCAGGACCACGCATTGCGTCAACTGCAGAAGTAACAAGCACACTAGCTGGAGCAGAAAATGCCTGGAATTCTTAAGGAGATGTGAACTACTTAATGACAAATTCCCAGAGAACAAGATGCCATACTTCCTGACCAATGCAGCCTGGACACACACCATTACCATACCTATTGAAACCTATCTCCCCTTCCTCCCCTGGACCCAGCCCATGTGCCAGAGCCACCCAAACACTACGGCAAACTACCCTAAATCTCACTTGTCCAGCCCCATCTTGCTCTTCCTCGACCAGTAAACCCACTCACCATGTCCCGACTGCAAATGAAGTTATGAATGAAGTCTACCCTCCCCTCAGTATGAAACCAGCAATGCCAGCCTCACCCACATCATCATGTTCCCCTCCTCTATCATTTCCCTCATCTTTGTCATCTCCCTCATCTCCCCCCTCTCCCTTGCCTCCATCACCATCTCCCTCATACACCTCCCTATCTCTAAACTTGCCCAAACCATCAACACCTATTGAATCCTGCGACAGCACACCCTCCCCTTCAATCAACCATGTCTAATCAACAAAACACAAGCAATGTAAGACTTCATATTTGGCAACAGAACTTGAACACTTCCCTAACAGCACAAGCCTCGCTGCTCAATGACCGAGCCATGGCCGACTGGGACATTATCACCATCCAAGAACCATACATAAACTTTCTATGTAATACTCATGCTAACTCCCACTGGCACGCTATCTACCCCACTCAGCACTATACCCACTCCCAGCAGCACACCAGATCCATCACACTAATCAACACCAAATTGGACACCAATTCATGGAAGCAAATTCCCTTCCCATCTTCCAATGTAGTGGCTATTCAGTTGTCTGGACCATACAGCCGGTGCATGATATTTAATATTTATAATGACGGAACTCACCAAAACACACTAATCACTTTTGACACCTTTCTAGAAACTAATACCGAGTCCCTGAGAGCCAATGAGCACAATCATATGCTCTGGCTAGGGGACTTCAATTGCCACCACCCTTTATGGGAGGACATACACAACCACCACTTATTTAATTATACGTCCGCTAACTCCTTAATAGACCTTATAGCTGATCACAGTATGCTTCAATTCCTTCCACAAGGCACTCCCACGCTACAGTCCACCAGTACTGGTAATTGGACCCGGCCAGACAACATTTTCAGAACAGAATCCCTTGTTGATGCCATCATGTCATGTGACACTGCCCTGGAACTGCAGGGACCAAGGACAGACCATGTGCCCATTCTACTAACCTTAGAATTAGAAACTCCTCGCGCCCAAACCAAACCACACCGCAATTGGCAGGAAGTAGACTGGAAGAAATTCAATGATCACCTGAATGGCTTCCTATCGACTAACCAAGCTCAACCCTTAGCATCAGAAGCCAAATTTCAAGATGCCGCCAAGCACCTCACCTGGTCTATCATCTCTACCATGGAAGAATGTGTACTGTATTCAAAGCCTTGCCCACACTCCAAGAGGTGGTGGACAAAACGCCTATCAGACCTCAAAACCCGCGTCAAGAACCTCAGCAAAATATCCTATCAAATGTGTGGGAAACCCCTCCATCCCAGCCATGAAGAACTTAAGGCCGCCAAGGATACATACATGAATGAAATAATGGCAATGAAGAAACAGCATTGGTTGGATTGGCTGGAAAACATAGAAGGTAACAACCTCTGGACTGCTAATAAATACATTTCCTCAGAACCCCAAGATGGCGGTAAGGCCTGAGTACCCTCACTAACCACTTCAAGACCAGATGGTACCAACTTCAAAGTGTCCACCAACCAGGAGAAAAGTGAAATACTGGCTAAGGTGTTCTTTCCTCCCCCCCCTGTAGCTGACCCCATCACCATAGACATTATATATCTGCTACCCATAGAACAACTCCCCCCCATCACCAAGGACCAAATCAAGTGAGCCATCAACAACCTCAGCAGCTATAAAACCCTGGGTCCAGACAGGATGTGTAACATAGTGTTCAAGGAATGTTCTGATACTCTCATTCAATACTTACTCTTTCTTTTTAACGCAGCTTTCTCATATCATACATACTTTCAACCCTGGAGGGAATTCTCCACCATTGTCCTCTGCAAACCAGGCAAACCAAACTACACCATCCCTTAAGCCTACCGCCCAATCGCACTACTCAGCACCATCGGCAAGCTTTTATCCACAGTAGTAGCCAACCAGCTCACTCATACTCTGGAATGCCATCAACTCCTACCAAACACGCACTTTGGAGGAAGACCAGGCAGATGCACCACAGACTTGCTCCACCTGCTCAAGGAAACAATAAAAAATGCTTGGCACATGCATAAAGTGGCATCAGTACTTTTTTTAGATATCGAAGGTGCCTTTCCCAATGCTGTTACGAAGCGCCTGCTTCATAACATGCACATGAGGTGTATTCCTACTGAACTAGTATCATTCACAGAACGACTACTCACACAGCGCCAAACACAACTGAAGTTCGATGGATTCACATCTGAGTGGTTCCTGGTCACTAATGGTATTGGGCAGGGAGATCCTCTATCCATGATACTTTACATTATTTATAGTTCTGACCTCATTGACATCGCTTAACCCCGAATAGGACGTGAAGCAGTGAAAGAGATGACCCTTGCGTTTGTGGATGATATGGCCTTCATCACCATCACCAAAGACTTCACTAAGACTCACACTATCCTCACTGATATGCTCGAACATCCAGGGGGAGGATATGATTGGTCAAGGGTTCACAATTTCCACTTTGAAACTAACAAATTCACACTAATGGACTTTTCTATGAACAGACACAAACTTTGCCCGGACATGCACCTACAGGGCTCCATCATCCATCCATCTCCAACTCACTATTTTTTAGGAGTCATCCTGGGCCAGGAACTATGCTGGAAGGCCCAAGTCAATAATGCCATCGCAAAAGGAACAACATATGTACTACAGTTACATTGTCTCTCCTCTTCTGCCAAAGGACTACCTCTACGCCTAATGTGACAACTCTACTTAGCAGTGGCCTTGCCAAAAATGACCTATGCAGCAGATCTGTGGTTCTCCCCCATGTACTGTGAGGGATCAGACACCCTGCAAAGGGGATCCATCAGAATCGCAAAGTGTCTGTCCGCCATTCAACACCTAGCCATGTCAGCCATAATGGGAGCCACAAGGACAATGGCAACAGACATCATAGAAATCCACGCCAATCTCCTCCCCACCACACTCCACCTTCAAAATGTTTGCGATTGAGCGACACTCCAAATGGCCACCTTACCCAGTACCCACCCATTGCACACACCACTTCGCAGAGCCACCAAATGCTACATCAGTGCCCACTGGATGTCTTTACACCACCTCACCCACTGCTTCAACATTATGCCGGATATGATTGAGACACTCACCCCAGTGAGACACCCACCATCCACCACAAATCCTTGGACCTTCCACATTGTGGACAGCAAGGAGGAGGCTGTAACAGAGCATGAACATCTTACTGACCAAATCCAGGTATATAGCGACGGGTCAGAATATAAAGAGCAAGTGGGCATGGCAGCAACACTCTTCAGGGTGGGTAGGACACCTAGAATGCTGCACTATCATTTGGGTACAGAGGAAGAACACACAGTATTTGAGGTGGAGGAAATTGGACTAACATTAGCAGCACACCTAATAGCCACAGAACGGAATCTTGTCTTCCCCCTCTCCATTTCAGTGGACAATCAAGCCTGTATATATGCCAGTGAGAGCTTCTATGCATGCCCAGGAACATACCTAGCAGATCATTTTTGTAGGATTATGAAGAAGACTGCAAAGAGACATGAAGACTTCAAGGCAACGTTACGCTGGGTTCCGGGACACTCAGGTGTCCACGGAAATGAAGAAGTAGATAAGCACATGAAGCTTGCAGCAGAGAGCATCAGAAACAACAGCCCCAACACCAAACTACCATGCTACCTCAGATGTGCACTACCATTGAGCATATCAGCGCTACAGGAAACTCAGCATAAGTCCATCGCAGAATGATGGCACCAATCATGGCACCACTCCCCCCGTTTCTTCAAAATGAATTGCATAGACCCCTCAGTCCTTAAATGCTCCTTCACCAAACTAACTGCTGCACCCCCCAAATGACTCACTGGATTATACATGTTCCTTTGTACTGGCCATGCCCCACTCAACGCACACTTGTATCGCATTTGCAAATTGGTCACCCCATTCTGCAGCAACTGTCCGAATGTAGAGGAAAATGTACACCACTATCTATTCACCTGTCCCATGTACCAACATGCACATCATCAACTATCCAATGCACTAGGCTGCCAAGCCACATCCCTTCCCTACATCCTAACCGACCCCACAGCTACCCCTCACTTGATCAAATACATCAATGCCACTGGCCGCATGAAAGCCATCCTTGGTGAAATCCTGCTTCCTTGCACACCTGCTAGCTGACACCCCACATGTAGAAACTGCACATAGTATCCTCATATTCACGCAAGACCCAACATCCAAACCTTAAAGCCAACTTAATATCATGCTAAACTTACCATAATCCACTCGCCTACATGGAGCCGCCCTCGTCCAAAATGGTCTAAGTCAGCAGGCAGTTGAGAACCTCACCCATCAATCACATCAACTACCAAGCCTCCTGCATCCACAAATGACTCCTGTACCAGTTCGCACAAGCGACTGAGTACACGTTCTTGTTTATTCACTCGACAGACACATACCTCATACCTGTAGATCAAAAGTCATCTCATCTTTGTCAGGTTGCACATCTAAAATGGCTGGTGGGAATGGCAGACCAATGGGAGCACGCTTCACATCAGGGCATTCACAAACCTGGAGATGCATTGGGGACACTGGGGGTCCCCAAGACTAGATAGTATTGTCCTCCATAGAGTATAACTCTCAATAGGACAGTAATTGGATATTAAAAAAAAAAAAAAATCGGGTCAAGTGTTTGCATTCGCGCCGCACCAAACATAATACACAAGAGGCGGGGTTTCCATGTGTTCGCGGCCAGTGTTAAAGCTTCATCTAGAATTAAAATCGTCGTTCGAGCATCATTTTACAATCCCTGTTTAGTATACTGTAGAGATACGCACTTAATTTGAGGTTCAACATTCTGAAGAATGCGTTCGAACGCTAGTGGTAGCTTGATCAAGTCATAAAGTATTTGTGTGATTTGCATTGATAGCGTAATATGGTGCTATGAGTCTATCGATAAAGATACAGACGTCGACGGTGTTGTACATCTTATTATGAAACGGATGACAAGAGTGTGACGCTGTTGATGCCAAACATTGCCGAACTTGCCAGTGAGCGGAGTTTGAATAGTTGTAATATTCTCATTTTCGTCACTCTGTAAATCAAAAACTGTTGGAGCCTTTGCTTTTGGAATGCTGATTATGTAGCAAGGCTGTCAATACGCTGTTTGTTCGTTGTCGCCCAAGCCATACTCTAAATCTCTGAGTCAACAATGGCTCATCTTTGCGGAATGCGTCGGACTTTGAGCCTCACATTCTGCCGGCAGCAAACTTTGTCGATTATCTCACCAACGTCTTTGTCGTCATTCTGAGAAGAAACCGATCAAGCGTCCTCCGGATGGCTTTGACGACGAGCAATAAGGAGTGGCCCACCTTCGGGTGAATGTAAATTATCGGATACGACAGGCAGAAAAATGGGTGATCAAGGAGGGCTGTGCGCTGGAACTACGGGCTTCAGTTTCGGGAAGCTTTTGCTTTTGCCTGGAGTTGACGATGAGCACGACATCGACAAGCCTCCAGTGTGGTCACCTGTCAGAGATCAAGGCGAGGCTAGTACGCAGTGAACTCGATGGCACAAGGCTGCCGCCCGCTATGCATTCAGGTTTTCGAACCCAACTTGAAAGGAGGCGTTTCTCGAGACAGGAACTCCGTAGCAGTGAATGGTGTGCTCGAACCTAAATAAAGATTGGTTGCGAGGGGTGCCTTAAAGCACTCACTAGTGGTACTACGGAAAATCCGCTATCAGTCAGAGCCTCGACATTTCTATGCAGCGATTTGTCAGGGTTGTCACCTGGATGAAACGCTTTTGCTGCGCGACTGATCACCGGGTCGCTCTGTCCAGTAGCTACAGTGGCTTGAACTTCTGTCATACTCTGCAAATCAAATCATAGACTAACATCTCAGTCATTATATCCGCGTGCCCGAGACAGACCCTTCTTCGACTGTGGAATCTCGATTCCCTGCTCCTTCCAGATCTCAATCTGGCGATCTTTCGCCACTTTGCCTGTCCGGCTCTCGTAGTCTTCAACAGACTCAGGTTTCTCGCCACGAGGCGTGACTCTGAGCGCATGGCGAGTGTGAGGCCAGAAATCGAAAGTTGCGGTGTGAGTCACAATCTATTATCTGGTCAAACTCTGCGCTCTTCCTCGAGTAAAAACAGCACAGACCCTGTTATCCCAGAACGCAACTGAATTCGGCTTCCAGTGGAAGCGCACGTGGAAGTCGACATTATCGGCGATCTGGTGGAACAAGAAATTGAGAATGGTGTCGGATTCGGGTTTGGGGACGCCGAGTATGCGAAGAGTGAAGCCAGGGTTGACATAAACGCTCTTCCAGCCAGTCACTGGGTGGACACGAACGACAGGATGCACGCTTTCGACAGGTTCGCGACGGACGTGGAGGCCGGCTGCGCGATATCCATCCGCTTGCGCGACAGCACTGTGCAGAGCTGTGAGACCCTCGAGGTATGCCTGCATGCCTGGACTGAGGGAGGAATAAAGAGCATAACTGTGTATGATCATTATAATAACTTCTTTGCACAACCGGCCATCTTCTGCTACTTACCCAGAGCTCCAGAGCGTGTCACCGCCATACTCGGGACCAGTAATCACCTTCAAAGACGTGGTACTTGGTGGTTGGACTTCATATGTCACATCGCTGTGCCAAAGCTCGATCTTCGAAAACCCGCTAGCATCAGGACGTTGTGCAGCGTCATTGTAAACGACTGAATGATGAAATCAATAGTCACGCAGTTTTTTTGAACAATCCGACTCACCATGGACCTCCTCAAGTCCTGGTTCTCGAGGGATGGGGGTCGATGCATGCTTGTGAAGGGGTCCAAAGTATCTACCAACGTCGAGCTGCTCGTGGATACTGAGCTCCTGGTCTCGGAAGACTACGTAGGGATGTGTAGTTATCCAAACAGGAGACATCTGTGACATATTCAGGTTCACTCACAAACAACGCCTCTCTCCGCAACAAGAAGGGCACTGGCATGATAAACTCATTAAAATATAGATGCAATTGAGGATACGGTGCTCACAGTTCGTCCTTTTGCTGATTCGTTAGCTGGCGGAGGTCAATACCAACGAGTTCTGTGCCAATGGCGGGTGTGAGGTGTTTCACTTTCTGTGCAGCACTGAAGAGAGCTGTCTTGCTTGGGTCTGCAAAGTGGCCGCGGTCGGTGACCTCTATTTCTGTGAGCGGTTCCCACTCCACAATGGGGAATTGGGGCTTGGTGAAGCATCAGGCTTTGCCTGCGAGATTGAAATCCAAAGTCGCTCACCTTGTACTTGGCATATTGGTAGTCGTCGTTCTCGGTCTCCACAGTGGGCGAGAATGAAGGATTGAATAACTGAGTGTCCTTTGTTGGCTTATTGGCTTGAGCTTTCTTCGACTCTGCAACGCTGCCGATAGGTGCATTGCCGCTTTCCTCGCTGATAGCTACCGGTGCCATGCTGTAATGATTTAGAAGGGAAGAATCTGGTGTTAGCTTCTGCATTGTGCATTTCTCCTGCTTTATACTAGAGCAAAGAGATCAGGCGACCATTCCCGGAAACTTAATGCGGAATGTGGTGCCAGTCGAAGGCCTTATTGCGCAACCACATCACTCACTTTCCATTTTGGATATGATACGATCAAAGTAGGTATTTTGAGCCACATTATGACGATCGGTGCCTTTCTGCATTCTTCGACGGACGACCCGGTTCTAGAGGTGCCTTCGGCTGTATGGCAACGCCTCCATCGCGATGATCAAAGCAATGGTAGATTTCTGTAGTCTCGTAGTAAGTTGCGACACTTAATATTACGATTACGATAACTCTTGCAGTCACCTGTTAGGGCTTTGTATTAAATTTAGCAAAAGAAGGACGTACAAGCAGCCACACCTCAAATATCTATTTCGTGGCGGTCCGGTTTGAGCGTCAAGTACACCACAGCACCTATGCGGCGCCCGTTGCAGCACAGTAAGTGATCGGGTATAAATATCGATAGGAGCATGCAGTTCTAGGCCAAACAACGTCATGTCCAAACGATTAAGAGCTTGGTTCTGACACTGGGAATCCGACCAGGCATGCCAATCAAGCATGCGCATGAAGTCCGCGTTCACCCACGCGTGTGTCAGGGCTAGATTGTCCCGCTCAATGATGCAGCCCATACAAAGATATGAGTACTCACAAAGCAACTTGGTTCCATCTCCGCCCAATGCTCTGATGAGCTCCTTCTCGCCACCTGGGTGATGTGGAGGTAGGGTGTGATATTATAAACCTTTCCATTGATCGTTGTACAAGCATCCTCCTTTTTGTTGTGTGACTTGAGCACAGATGGTGGGATGCGCATGGATGCATCGACTTGGTTGTGCATAAGTCTGGCCAGATGCGTTGAGATTTCCCCAATCGACAGGATCAAATCCAGGCGCCAAAGTCACTTTATCCCGTCTGGAAAGTCGTCATAGGTGGTCATAGGTGCAAGAAGAAATCCGCGTTTCGAAAATGAGATCATCTTTGGGGATGGATTTCGACTGGTCAAGTGGCGACATGAGTCGGACTTTCAAACACGCATAACGCGCGCCTCGTTTGAACAATTTGCCGTACAATATTGTGATTAAGGGTAATACTGACCACTAGTGTAGCGCTTTTCTACTTCGCACAACGTCAAAACCCAAGCGGTCAACAACTAAAAAGCCCATCAAACATCTTGTTGTGAAAGTCCACAAGAAGGTCAATGGTGTTCACACACCGGATATTGGAGACTTTAAGACTCGAACAAAGAGAACAACACTCGCATGGGCATGACAAACATGGCGGCACAGCTCAACATCTACTTGACGACATGCCTATAATGCGAAATTAAATCTTCAACACAAGGCCAGGATCCACCTTCGACACGAAGCACGCGCAAATTGGGAAGCGTGAGTGCATTGAACAAGCGAACCAATTGCTTTGGGTAAGGGAAGCTGCGTAAAATGGTTTGGATGGAGAGTAATTGAATGGTGGAGTGGGTAAACGGTTCGCATGGCAGGTCTTCGAAGAGGAGTATCTGAATTTTTAACGAGCAGAGGGTGGGAAATGTTTGGAGTACGTTTATGATGTTGGTTGGGTAGATTGTGGAGAGGTCGATATTTGTCAAGTTGAGGTGAGATAGGCACTTAATGCTGTGGCAATCCAACGTTCCAAAATTCAGACTGCGCAGAGTGAAGAGTCGCGAGATGGATGTCAAAATAGATGACAGTGCATCATGAAATCGCATGGCGACATCAAGCTCCTGAAGTGCCGGGAGGTCATTTAGCAAGATTTCGGGTGCGACGGCCATGTCAAATGTGACTTTGAGAGAGAGGATCTGAGAGATGTAAGGTTGCAAGATGTTTCGTAGGTCGGTGGTGTCATTGTCATTGCACATAATTTCTAAGGAGAGGGGGCGTCCTTGTGTGCGCTTGAGCCACAAGTCATAGCCGAAGACTACCTGTCGCCAGTTCATACTATCAGCATGGTCGATATCCATGGACAGTCTGCACCACAAGGAGGGAATGTCTGTCGCAACCTCTCTCCAGCGTCGGCATATTCTGGTGAGCAACATAGGAGGTGTTTTTGAGTCGGGCGACGTGTATTCGGTTTGGGGAAGACAGTGGATAAAAATATAACATAGGACTTCGGTTGGCAAGCGGCACAGATCGAATACAAGCTCCTCGTGCAGGTTCATTATGACGAGCTTCTCCTCTGTCAGCTTCTGACGAAGATACTGCGCACTCCTAGTGACAGGTCTGATAGGGCGTGCTTCAACTGTGAGCTCGAAGTCATCGTCAACATGATTAATCATATGGGAATGAATGCACAGTTACCTATATCCAGCTGAAGCTAACAGGGCGCGATGTGTTGCGATGTATGATGTCTACGAGCGTAAGGGTACGTGTTGGTCCGAGTCAGAGTTCTCTGAGAGCTGAGAGGGGTCAGGCCTTCAGGGGCGTACTATTTGTTTTGGTTGTAACCCGGCGTGACGTGCATGTGACGTGCCACTGAAGCACTCGCGCGCTTCTACATTTGAAATTTGACTTCCAGTCTCGGATGAAGTTGCACGGGTTCATGACCGTTCCTTTGTTATTTTATTCATTGTAGGGACACATACCTACTAGCTACACTGACATCGGCCAATGATTATTTTCTTTTGCCTCCCTCTCCGAACCCTCTGTGAAGTATGTCGACGTTCAATAGGCACATATTCTTCAGCCAGCAGCGAAGGGCAACATTTCATAAGTGCAATTTCTCTAGCCTATAGCGAGGGAGCGACGATTTGTCTGCAAAGTCTGAAAATGTGGTATCAGAGATATCGTTGAATAAAGGGCATCACCTGTTGAACAGAGCAGCTTGAGTAGTGATTCTGTGGTTGTGCTGTGACGAATAGTTGAAGTACTGACGCGTAGGGTAAGGTTTGATGCGGCATGTGGCAGGAGTACTTGACACGACACTGACAATGCGTAGGCGTGGCAGTTGGACTGCTGAGATCTGAGATTTGACACGACATGAAAGAGGCTTCATGACGCGGTCGTGACGTGTCATTCACAATGCATTGACGCTGCATGTAAACTACAAGGTACAGAGGTTACATTGGACTTGACAAGGTGCAACGAGGCATGCCACCGCCAGACACTGCATCTGAAAACTAACATCAGAGAAGCGATACACAACAGACACGAGATACACACCACATTCTCGAGTAATCCGAATGCAGCACTAGATCCAGGGCCAGTTTATGCAGATGGACACTCGTTGATGACATGATGAACGAGGATTCGATTGCGTTCAAGTTGAACATGATTTGTACCAAGTACCGCCACCTAGAGAGGGAACAGCGTGGGAATATTTCTGCACGACTTCTTTTAAAAAGATGAGGCCGCCGCCTGGCTCCAGACTCCTTGGAAACCATCCGACCATATCTAAATCGAAGCCGATAGAACAAGATCACTTTCCCGACAAGTTCTCCAACCTGAGCCATTCCAGATTCCTGTCTCGATAGCGAACACCGCAGTGCCACGCACAGATGCGACGCTACAAGCAGCCACACGAAGATCTGATAAAAGAACGGTAAGGATCTCCAAGATCGATTAGATGCCACGTTTTCGAGAATGACATGTTGACGCCCTTCAATCGATCGAGATTTATGTGCTCTACTTCAGCTTCCACCCCGATCAATCTAGATCCATCTCATTCTCGAGTGCTTCCAAGTCTTCTTAGATCTTAACTTCGTAAGTAGGAATACTGCTTTGATATATATACGTACACTATGCACTACGATTCAAAACAAAAAACTATCATCATCAGAATGAAAATCATCGTATCTGGGCAACAGCCAAGAAAAAAATTACAAGTTCATTACTGAACCAAATCATTATATGTGATATACATATAGAACAAAACAGGTGGTGCAGGGATGATGGAAGATGCAAAAGATAAGATGAATTACAAGAGCACATTTGGAACATTAACGAAGCAAAGTCTTGAAAGAAGTCAGAGATGCACAGTGCGATGCGTAATACAAAGAACAACACGGAAAACAACTTGGTGAGATATGCAAAGGAAATTGAAAAATCGATGTGATCAGTACAAACCTCGTCAGATCACCATCAATGGGTATAACCCAAAATGTGATATCATCATAACCAGCACGAATAGGTATAGCCTCTCAGCCAACCATGCATTATCATCGTACCCCTTCCTTATTGTGGGTAACGACAGTCCTAAAATTATCAACTCTCCAAACATCACTGCCTCAGCATCGAATGTGACTGATTGGCAGCGGGCAGGTACCAAGGCGGCGTAGGCGGTGGTACCAGTCGAGACGGAGGGTGGTGCACAGACCCTTGGTGGTGTCCTTGCGCGGACGTAGATTGATGATGTCCTTGCGCCGACCCAGATTGATGATGGCCCTGCGCCGTAGATTGGTGATGTCCCTGCGTCGTAGATTGATGGTGTCCTTGCGCCGACCCAGATTGATGATGTCCTTGCGCCGTAGGCTGATGGTGCCCTTGATTCTGTTGAGAGGCAGGCGGTGCTGCAGGCGTATGTGACGCAGCAGGTGGGTGACGCGATGTAGATCCCGATGACGAATTACCACTTTGATGAGTCACAGAAGGGGTCGTGTGATGGGATATCGATGGCGTTTGATGGTGTTGCACAGACGGCGTTTGGTGGTGCGCAGACGGCGTCTGATGGTGCGCAGATGGCGTCTGATGGTGAGCAGACGGCGTTTGATGGTGCGTAGATGGCGCTTGGTGGTGCTGCACAGATGGCGTCGTATGATGAGACATGGATGACGTCTGCCCAGACGAATGATGCGAAACGCCTGCAGACGGATGTTGCCCACCCATAACCCCAGGGGACTGCATCACCCGAGTCGACGACGGACGCTTCGAGTGCGCAGGGCGTGGAGGACGCGTATACGTCCCCCCTGCGCTCGATTGCGAATTCATATTAGGATCTTGATCCTGCATCGCATCGCCGGCGTCCGTGTTGATCTGGAACGAGCCTTGATGGATCCCTAAATTCATCTTGTCGTCTCCTCCGCCGTTACTATTCCCACCCCCACTTCCGCTGCCACTGCCATGTCCGTTTCCACTAACTGAATTCATGACGGCTCCACCCGCAGATCCGCCTCCTAATGCGGCGCGCGCACCCTTGTCAGCATCAGCAGCTCGCGCACTTGCGCGTAGCATCTCCATATCGATGCGCTGGATTGATGGCGTCTCCCCATTTGCAAGGGCTTTCTCGCGCTTACGCACGAGCTTCGCGTAATCTGCAAGCGCGGATGGGTTGTTGAAGTGGGTTCAAGAATACACATGGCCAAAAAAAACATCGAAGGAGAGCCGTCAACAACCAATCCCAGAAAAGAAAAAGTCACATACGCAACCCACAAGCATTACACAACGTCCTTGCACCATCCGGTCCCCGTCTCCACTCTGGCGTCTCCCGAATATTGCAGGAATGGCATTTTCCAGGAGGTGTCGCGCGCTATCCACCATACCACACAGTCAGCACCGAATACCGTCCAAGCAAAAAACATAACACGACTCACACTCCGCTTCCGATACTTATTCTTCCCTCCATTCCCCCCACCCCCATTCCCACCCAACGCGGCAGCAGCCGCCATAGTCGTCAGCGCTCTCTTGGTCCTTATGAGCTCCATATCCGCTTCAGCCGTCGATCGGTCTTGATCCTGTGCCCCACCCAAACCCGTAGCCGTTCCAGGAATCTGCGCCGCTCCTAATCCCGATGGAGACGCGAGAGGAACAGGAACATGCCCTGCCGATGAAGACGGGGCGATACCAGGCCCGGATCCAGGAGGTAGCATACCTTCTACATCCTCCCAAGGCCGCTTCGGCGCCCGATCGGGCGCATCTATGTCCATTATGCCCATTCCTAGACTAGAGCTCGAGTTTATGTGTCCTTTGACGGCTGCTTCTAGAGCGTGGGGGTGCACTGAGACGAGTGCGTGGGGTCCGGATGGGGAGGTGAATGCAGACGCGGAGAGGAGGGAGGATGGGAAGATGGGTATGTCGTTTCGGAGTGCTTCGAGAAGACGGACAACTTCTCCTGCACGGGCTGTCATTTCTGCGAGTTCTTCCGCGGGCGGTTGGAGATGTGGGTTGGAGGATTGGAGGGTGGCTGTGAAGGGGGTTAGTGTTGGGATTGGAGTGGGGGAGGGTACAAAAGGATT
This sequence comes from Suillus hirtellus, assembly GCA_016695485.1. Taxonomy (NCBI): domain Eukaryota; kingdom Fungi; phylum Basidiomycota; class Agaricomycetes; order Boletales; family Suillaceae; genus Suillus; species Suillus hirtellus. The sequence continues at coordinate 1,246,356 of MU172275.1, read as the reverse complement.
CAATGAGACAAGATGGGAAACTCACAATAATGATCTGCAAATTTATATAACGCCGTACAATGCTGAACGATCTAGAGAACCAACGTCAGCATCGCGTCCATATTCACCCCCCACGATCAAACGCAAGACAAAAAGACCAAAGGAAAGATAAGACTCACCTCTCGAATGACATCGTCCTTGCTCATCCTATCACCTCCTGCAACCCTTTGAGATCCTTGAGACTGGGACTGTGACTGAGACTGCGAAATAAAGCCCGTAGATCTTGCTGGACCTTCCAGCATCATAGGCGGCGGTCTTGGCTGTGAATCGAGCACCGTAGGTCTCGGCTGAGGCTCGAATGGCGTAGGTCTCACTTGCGACTCGAGAACTGTAGATCTTGATTGAGACTCAAACGTCGATCTTGGTTGTGATTCGATCATCGTCTGCCTCTGAGGCTCAAACGTCGGTCTTGGCTGAGACTCGAAAGCCGGAGGTCTCGCCTGCGTCTCGAATACTGGTGGTCGTGTCTGCGTCTCTAAATTCGTCTGCCTCGGCTGAGGCTCAAACACTGCCTGCCTGCCTTGCGTCTGTGTCTGCGTCTCCACCCCTGCTCCTCTGACCTGCGACTCGAATGCTGGTGGTCTCTGTGACTCGAACGCCGGTGGCCTCTGTGTCTCCATACCCACACTCCTCGGCTGCGTCTCCATGCCCACACCCCTCACTTGCGTCTCCAACCCACTTCTAGTCTCCACCGCCACAGGTCTCGCATCGCTCACCGACTGCCTCTGCAATAAAGTAGGCCTGACTTCCACCGCACGAGGCTCGACCACACCTAAATTACGATCATTGGAAGTCGTTCCGCGGTGCTCGCGTGAAGGTTGAGGTTGTGAATGAGAGTGAGGTGGCTGGGATTGTGACTGTGACTCTAGCACCGACGAACGTTGATCTACCCTTCCTTGTTGTGCATCATGCGAATAACCCAATTGTTGCTGCTGCCTGTCCCCAGGATACCCTCTCACCTCCGTTTGCGAATAAGTACGTTCTACAGGGGGAGGCGGTGCATACGGTCTGGTATCCTGCGCTGGGGGATAGGAAGGCGTGGGTGGAGGGTATGTATTTCGGGCCTCTTGGGTAGGGGTATATCGCGTGTCCTGCGTTTGGGGCTGCGGTGGACCTGGCTGCGGCGGAGGTGGATACGCCCTTGATTCTTGAGGATAGGGACGACCATGCGCGTCATAGGTTGGACGGCCATCTTGAGGGGGATAGCGCGGATCCTGATAGGCCCTCTCGATTTCGGGGCTTGTCTGATAGCCCCGTTGATCAGCTGGATAGGCCCTCTGGGGATCCGGATAGCGGGGGTCTGGGTATGTCCTCGTATCTTGTGCTGGGTAGGTTGCACGTGCGTCGTATCTAGGGTCGGGAGTTGTGGTATAGGGTGGGCGTGGATGGTCTTGGGTGTAGCGCGGGTCCTGTGGATAAGGACGTGCGTCTTGTGTATATGGGCTATAAGTGGCGCGTGCTTCTGCTGGAGTGTACACGCTTCGATCGTCTGGTTGTTGTGGGTCACGTGGTGGGTGTGGATAACGGGGGTAGGATGTTGTTCTGTCGTGAGCATATGGGAGAGTCTTGTCGTCTATGAAATTTCTGGTTGAACTTGTTGTGCTTGTTGTACTTTCTGCTGTTGTTGGTGGTACGTAGTGAAAGGAAGAGTTTTGAAATTGCTGATATGAAGTTCTGTGAGGACGTGCAGAGATTGGAGTTGGATAGGCTGTTGGATCTAGTGTTGTTGGTACTAGGGGAGTTGTACGAGCGAATTGCTGATTTGGTGGCCACGCAGCGCTTAGTGGGGTTGGGTATACGGTATCTTGTTCTGTTGTTGTGTGTGCTAGTTGTAATGATTTTATTGGTGGTAGTCTGACTTGAACTTCTGCCGTTACTTGAGGTCTTGCACGACGAGCTGGCGAGGCCATAGATCTCCGATCTGAGACCAGATACCCGATCTAATATTTGACCTGAAAAAAAAACAAAATATAAAACCGTTGCCAGCCGTACAAACGTCGTTGACAATTGAAACTTTGAACAAGAAGACGAGGAGGCAGCTGGGGTGAAGGGCGTTCCCTGCGTTTTTACTAACAAAAGCGGAGAATCAATACAAAACACGTGGACTATCTCGGATCTAGCCTCACCAAAAACACGTTCCAACAGCCAACGAGCCCGACGATGAGCTCGATGGTTAGCACGATGAGCACGGATGTGAGTACGTAGTGTGCACAAAATGAACAACGTCGTTCGCTGAGAATTCGCTCAATCTAGATAAATTCAAATAAAAAAAAACTTGTTTTTACCAGACAAAATCGGCGATCCGATTCCCGATAAAGATTCCCGCTCGTCGTACGTTCGGGAATTTCTCGATTCGTCACACATCGGCCATATCGCCGGAATCTTCATGGCACTTTACGATATTTCCGATCTCGTAGCGATCTCGTCCCTTTATTTAACGAGCTCATCCCCCCGACTCAAGCCCGCTTCTTGTCCCTTGGCTTTCGTCCAGGACCCAGCCTTGTGTGCCCCCTCCTCGACATAGCTATCCAGCTATCTAAGTACTTCGTCCAGGTGACTACCTTGAGTGCTTCTTCAACGTCATGGTGTCATCGGCCATCCGGTCTTCCAAATCACTCACTAAATGGTCAGTTCTTAGGTCGTCATCGTTGACTCTATTTCAGTGATGCGTGGGTTCATGCCAGCAGCAACATTCAACTGATCTGGATATCAGACGATCTTACATCTCCACTCTTCACGCATGATTCGTCACTACGTCTCTGCGGCCCAGATGGATGATGGAATGAGGCTGAGCGATCCTTCATGGTTTGGGCGGCATGCTCGGGAGTCATCAAGTGGGGCGCACTCCAGAGCGATTGCGATCAATGTATCTTCAACATTCAGATTGTCGTTATCGCTCTAGTCATCGCTCAATATCTCTCGTAGCCATTGGTCGACGGAAAACTTGGATGAACTACCCGTGTAAGTTTGTAGGTTGATTATGTAAAAATGACCTTCAAAAGTCTTAGGTCCGTTCCGCTCATATCCGCGATCCTACATTCATTTAGCAGAAAGGGCTCGACTCATAAGTGTTATCGAAGGTAGACCTCGTGGAGAACGGCCATCAGTGAGGAGGTCAGCCACTCTAAGGCCTCCTAGCTAGGCACGCATCGAACCGGAGACATGTAGGTTCTAACAAGGTTTTAACTCATCAATTCCCTCAATCTAGATGAATAAGAAACACTTGTAATGCTAACAAAATCGGCGATCTGATTCCCGATGACATACTTTCGTTGTCGTTCGTGTCGTCGTCCGATAATGTACGTTCTTCCAGGATTCGTATCATCATACATGCCTTATCTAGCCCGGCATTTATTCTAGGTTCATCGTGGTTCTATTTGGTGCGGGGCTTTAACCATCACGCCGGTTGTCCATAATCGAACACGTATCCTAATCCCGCCATCGATGCACTTCGCGTCTCTATCGATAGTACCTGCAGGAATAGCCGCTCTCCGGAACTTTATTCTCATCCTGCGTGCGATATATAAATATATCGCCGGTCACCGGTCACCGGCACCCACCCTTATTGGTCGTTGCAACAGCTCACGTGCGAGGCATCACGCTACCGTTCAACGTTCCTGCGAAGTATCTTCGAATTTCGCCGTTTCTCACACTTTATCAGATACTTCTTTCAAGTGATCATTTGCTTGCCCTAGGACTGTGATCCATGTCAATGGGGGTACGGATGCATATCTGTATCTCGTTCAGTACCCTACTTTGATGGGAGTAGGGCCTTCAACATGATATCGCAGTCGAGTAGTTTGATAGGTGCGCTTGAGGTATTCTGGCCTGAACCTCCGATTTTCTGATTCTCCGCTCCCCACTCAGCAGACCCCATATCCTTGTCATCCTCATTCGCCAAAAAGACGTAATCGAATCATGAGTCTAAGCGATTCATTCATTTCATTCTCCGTAGTCCATCGGATGGAAGAAATTGCATGGGCACTTTCACTGGTCCTCATTGTTGTATTTTAACATCGGTCACCAAAGACCAGTTTGGTTACTAGTCGTTCCGAATAATTTCCCCTTATCACTTAGTTCAGACACGGGCGCTTCGTTCCAGTAGTGATACCACAATATATAAATAGGTTTGCCTGAACTTTTTAAATATACTTCGAAACACAATATGTTAAATAAATGCCACGATGGATCCTCCACTAAATTTTGCCTCCCTGCAGACAACTCGGTCCCTACACAGTACTACTAGTCGATACATGTACATGCTCCTGGAAAACAATCGAATTCATGCCACATTCTGTGTCCGAGCGTGCCACGAGTCTGGCGTGGTATTCTCGAACGCTCAGGATGAGGCGTGGTCCCAGCACAAACATCCGCGCAGCCGACAAAATTTGAAGGATACCTCCGAGTATCGAAAATCCAATAGAACTCGAATTCTACAGAAATGATGAGCAATGTTGACATGCAGATATTGGCGACAGGTCAGCGCACCAAGATTTCTGGAAATAGAATAGCAAGCTGGAGGAAAGAGACACCAACAGAGCTAACATGTGCAGAACTTGAGCAGAAAAATATAACCGCGTTCACATTACAAGCTCACCTCGCAAAATAAAGAACGTGGGATTGTATCAGCACTCTGAAACAGTCCCCGATGGTCGATCCTGTGGATGGGCCGAGTCGTCGCAGCTCACGGAAGTGTTTCACAGCAACCCAGACTGAAAGACACAGTGCGAGGACCTCCCAAACAGTTTTGAGAATCCAATTCATTGAAAGAAGAAGCTGGTTGTACCCAGCCACAAAAAAACATGCATGCATGCCAGAGAGTATAAACTCCTCTGGTGTTTGCCAAATGAGCTGTGTTCTTCGAGTCAACAAGAGAAAGCTTGCCTCCTACAAAATCGTTTAGTCCTATTACCCCAATTACTCCGCAGGCGATGTTTACAGCCAGGAAGATAATAACAAGGAAGATAAGCATCTTTTGAGATCCCTGATACATGGCATACAAACGAGCAATCATGATCACTTGCATCGTGTGTCAGTAAGGTCAATATCAGAGGTATTGCACCCGGTAACTCACCGCCCAACATGGCATCCATGGCCAAAATTGTGCCATTTGTCACGTAGTACGTGATACCGCCTGAAACTCGCAATTGGTGAGCGCCCTGGCACTAGTATCAAAGACTCCGACTTACACCTATTGAGTCATTATGTTGAGCCAAGTTCAGTGGTTGGAATCTCACTTACCCCTACATATGAGCGTATTAATTGGATGGGAATGAGATAGTTGCAGAATACTTACTGCATCTGTCAGCGATACCGATGGCATAATTTCTGTGTCTCGCCAGTCAGAAAAATGGAACACAGCGCATATGAGACATACGCAGAAGATTGACACTAGTTGTCAGAGATGAGCTATTAGCACAGTGCAAAGTTGTTGATCTCGACACATACACAGAATATGGTATTCCAATATAGCGTGTCTAGAAAATTTTGGAGTCAGCACAAGTTGCCCACCACGCTAAAGCACAACATGAGTACGAACGATCAAATACAGCACGGTCATGAGAGACCAGCGTTGTTTCTGTCGCAAATTCATTGCATGCTCTTGTTTTCTTCTGATACGGGACTCCTGTCACTCACCCATATGAGTTCAATCTACGACACCATTCTTAGTGAGATGGCGGCGGCGGCGATAATATCGACGTACCTCTTGTCCGAGCGTTAAGACTGGAAACAACATGAGAATATGAGCGATTTTCGAACACTGTCCTGCTCACCCCAATCATATACCACCACGATGCCCGCAGCAACTGCAAAACTGCAAGTCAACGTTGGATCCAAACATCTTGATGCGACAAACCTGTTAAATAGCTGAAAATAATAATGAAACTGATATACGGCCAGTAACTGGGATCATTTGAGACGTAGGTCATGTTCGAGGGATGGGTGTGAGCAAGTGGGGAAGTTTAGTGGTGTATAATGACAGCGTTCGTGCAAGATATATTAACCGTTCAGTGCTCAGCCCTTGTTGGAGATAGATTTTTGCTCACGCCTCAAGACCCTCGATTGAGTGAAACGGTGCAAAGTTAATCAAGAACCTGTCAATCAGAATAGATTTTGATTTTCAAATCAGTATTACGCACAGGACTACTTGGACACCAGGAAATTTTCAGTCGTTGGTGATGTCGGCAACTTGTTGAAACGCGTGTTTTGCTGCAAGGTTGCAAAAATCAAGAAGTTCCCTATGGAATCATGTAGTCATCGATCTAACACAGGTCGAACTGTGATATGCGTGAAACAAGTATTTAAGTACTCTTCAGCATCGCTGGCTGAGCTCAAGGCGTAACAGCCCTACGAGTACTCTTATGGAACAAGGGTCATTCTGCGGAACTTAGACAAAAAACCGTGACAGAGTGGGTCAAAAATATCTCACCTTCTCCGTCGCCTGGTACGCTTGCACCATTGGGCTATCATGATTTTATTGGAACGATGAACAAAGAGATGGTAAACATAGAGCGAATTCGATACAAAGCGCACTTGATGTCATGGTGATGCAGATGTAATGTACTGCCAGATACATCCTGATTCGTGATTGATAGATGTTGGATACTTATACGCCACCATCGGGATAAATTGCACACGGGTGACAATAAACCTGCAACATGCCAGAAGGCTGATTTCTGATGGTACAGGCTCATATCGATGGCATCGTGTTTCAGTAAACATCTATCCTGCCAAGAGTGAGACCTGTCGTCCCTGTTTAGGTCCGTCCTGTGTCGGCACAGATCAGTGTCAAATACATGAAAGCTATGATATAGTTACCTGTGGCGACACCAAATTACAGCGACGAATCAAGGCTTCAGAATTGCTATCGACGGAGACACGGAAACGAGGGTTGAAAGAAACTTCTCGAAGGGTCGAGGTTCAAAGGTGCCGTTTTTTACTTGATACAAACAATCATCGTTGTCTATATCAGACGATCCAATGACTCACCGATCTTATATCCTACATCCACTCTTCACGCATGATTCGTTACTACTTCTCTGCGCCCCAGATGGGTGATAGGATGGGCTCGGCGATCCTGCATGGTTTGGGCGGCGTGCTGGGAGTCGCCAGGTGGGACGCACTCCAGAGCGATTGCGATCAATCTACCCCAAAAATTAAGATTGTCATATTCGCTCTAGTAGCCATTGGTCGAGGGAAAACCTGGATGAACTGTCCGTGTAAGCTAAAGTGAGTTTGTAGGTTGATTATGTAAAATTGACCTTCAAAAGTCTTAGGTCCGTTCCGCTCATATCCGCGATCCTACATTCATTTAGCAGAAAGGGCTCGACTCATAAGTGTTATCGAAGGTAGACCTCGTGGAGAACGGCCATCAGTGAGGAGGTTGGCCACTCTAGTCACAGGCCTCCTAGCTAGGCACGCCTTGAACCGGAGACATGTAGGTTCTAACAAGGTTTTAACTCATCAATGCCCTCAATCTAGATGCACAAGAAAAAGTTGTAATGTCAACTACCACTTATTTCAGACACGGGTGCTTCGTTCCAGTAGTGATACAACAATATTTAAATAGGTTTGCCTAGACCTTTCAAATATACTTCGAAACCCTATATATGTTTAAATAAATATCACAACGGATCCTCGATCAAATTTGTCCTCCCTGCAGACCACTCGGCAAGCATTTCCCTACACAGTACTGCTATTTGATGCATGTACATGCTGCTGGAAAACGATCGAATTCATGCTAGTTTCTGCGTCAGAGTGTATCACGAGTTTGGCGTGGTATTCTCGAACGCTAAGAATAAGGCGTGGTCCCAGCACAAACATCTGCACAACCAATAAAATTTGAAGAGTACCAAGGAGTATCTGAGCTCCAATAGAATTCGAATTCTAACAGAAATCCTGAGCAGTGGTTACACTCAGATGTTGGGGACAGGTCGGCGCACCAAGATATTTGGAGAGATATAAGCAATCTCGAGGCAAGAGGCACCCACAAAGCTAACATGTGCGGAACTTGAGCAGAAAAATATAATCGCATTCACATTACAAGCTCACCTTGCAAAATAGAGAACGTGAGATTGTATGAGCACTCTGAAACAGTCCCCGATGATCGATCCTGTCGATGGGCCGAGTCGTCGCAGCTCACGGAAGTGTTTTACAGCAACCCAAACTGAAAGACACAGCGCGAGGATCTCCCAGACAGTGCTGAGCACCGAAGTGATCGAAAACAGAAGCTGCCCATCCCATCCATATCCATAACCGCACATATATGTGCCAGAGAGTATCATCTCCTCTGGTGTTTGTCCAATGAGCTGTGTTCTTCAAGTCAACAAGTACAGCTTACCCCCTGGAGTATCGTTGAGTCCTATTGCCTCCATTACTCCGCAGGCGATGTTTACAGCGAGGAAAATAATAACAAGGAAGATAAGCATCGTTCTAGATCCCTGATACATGGCATGCAACCGAGCAATCATAATCACTTGCATCGTGTGTCAGTCAGGTCGATATCACAGAGGTATTGCACCTGGGTGACTTACCGCCCAAGGTGGCATTCAAGGCCACAATTGTCCCACCGTATGCGTAGTACATGATATTGCCTGAAACTCCCAATTAGTGAACACCCTCGCACTAGTATCAAAGACTCCGACTTACACCCCTACATATGAGCGTATTGATTGGATGGGAATGAGATGGTTGCAGAATACTTACTGCATCTGTCAGCGATACCGATGGCATCGCGCCTGTGTCTCGCCGGTCAGAAAAATGGAACACAGCACATATGAGACATACCCAGAAGATTGACACTAGTTGTCAGAGATGAGCTATTAGCACAGTGCAAAGTTGTTGATCTCGACACATACACAGAAAACGGTATTCCAATATAGCGTATCTACATAGAATGTTTTGGAGTCAGCACAAGTTGCCCACCACACTAAAGCACAACACGAGCACGAACAATCAAATACAGCACGGTCATGCGCGACCAGCGTTGTCTCTGTCGCGAATTCATTGCATACTCTTGGTTTCTTCTGACATGGGACTCTTGTCACTCACCCAGATGAGTTGAATCTATGGCACCATTCTCAGCGAGTTGGCTGCTGCAGCGATATCATCGACGTACCTCTTGTCCGAGTGTTAAGACTGGAGATATCATGAGAATATGAGCGATTTTCGAACACTGTTCTGCTCACCCCAATCGTACACCACCACGACAACTGCGGCAGCTGTGAAACCGCACGTCAACGTTAGATCTAGACATTGTGATGCGACAGACCTTGCCAATAGCCGACAAAAATATTCAAATTGATTTGCGACCACCAACTGGGATCATTTGAGACATACGTCATGTTCGAGGGATGGATGTGAGCGAGTGGGGAAGGTTAGTGGTGCATAACGTTAGCGTTCGATCGTGTTAGATATACCACCGTCCAGCGTTTCTTTGATCGGGTGAAACGGTTCCAAATCAAAAAAAAAAGATAAGTAGCACCACATCTTCACACAATGAAGCACACGGTAACCATTCCATTATCCGACTTAGCATGGGTATATCCGCCCTTTTTGTGGTTCTCCGAGCGCTTCAAATGCACAGATATTGTTAGGTGTTTCATGTGGGTTTTGATGTCGATATTCTGTCGTTCGAGAAGCTCAACTGTTGCAGTCGTTCCGGAATTCCAGTGTAGGTCCATCCTGTGTAGGTCCATCCTGTGTTGGCGCAGATCAGTGACATCGAGTGCAATCAGATGATCGACGCTCGTTCAATCCACGTCATCGACGTCCTACTGCCACCCTTCACGTATGATTTAGCACTCCTTCTCTGTGGCCCAGATGGATGATGAAAGCGTCTAGGCATATAATACAGCTGATCTGACGCATTATCAACTATATGTGGTTTCATGACTTGCTCCGGTTGCTTCTTCTGTTGCTTTTCTCAGACACATGATAGAGCCAGTATGATCTGTTCAAAGTACGTCCATCAGAATGTTGTGGTTGGCACCTTACTGATACTTTCCAGGTGCGCTTGATACCTTCCAACTTGAAGACCCAGATATCTTCTCTACTCCCTACTCAGTAATTCTCATCTCCTTTTACCCTTGCTTGTTGCGTATCATGCGAATAACCTAATTGCTACTGCCTTTCCCCTGGATACCCTCTCACCTCCGTCTGCGAATAAGTACGTTCTACAGGGGGAGGCGGTGCGTACGGCCTGGTATCCTGCGCTGGGGGATAGGCAAGCGTGGGTGGAGGGTATGTATTTCGGGCCTCTTGGGTAGGAGTGTATCGCGTGTCCTGCGTTTGGGGCTGCGGTGGACCTGGCTGCGGGGGAGGTGGATAGGCCCTTGATTCTTGAGGATAGGGACGGCCATCATGAGTTTACATCCTACATTCCCTCTTCACGCACGATTGGTTACTACTTCTCTGCGCCCCAGATGGATGATAGGATGGGGCTCGGCGATCCTGCATGGTGTGGGCGGCGTGCTGGAAGTCGCTAGGTGGGACGCACTTCAGAGCAATTGCAATCAATGTATCTTCAACATTCAGATTGTCGCAGTCGTTGCTCGATATCTCTCATCGCCATTGGTCGACGATGAACTATCCGTGTAAGCTAAAGTGAGTGTGTAGGTTGATTATGTAAAATTGACCTTCAAAAGTCTTAGGTCCTTTCCGCTCATATCCGCGATCCTACATTCATTTAGCAGAAAGGGCTCGACTCATAAGTGTTATCGAAGGTAGACCTCGTGGAGAACGGCGTATCATCATACATGCCTCATCTAGCCCGGCATTTATTCTAGTTCATCATGGTTCTATTTGGTGCGGGGCTTTAACCATCACGCCGGGTATCCATAATCGAACACGTATCCTAATCCCGCCATCGATGCACTTCGCGTCTCTATCGATAGTACCTGCAGGAATAGTCGCTCTCCGGAACTTTATTCTCATCCTGCTTGCGATATATAAGTATATCACCGGTCGCCGGTCACCGGCACCCACCCGTATTGGTCGTTGCGACAGCTCACGTGCGAGACATCACGCTACCCTTCAACGTTCCTGCAAAGTATCTTCGAATTTCCCCGTTTCCCACATTCTATCAGATACTTCTTCCAAGTGCTCATCTGCTTGCCCTAGGACTGTGATCCATGTCATTGGGGATATGGATGCATGTCTGTATCTCGGTTCGGTATTTTACTCTGATAGTCGTGCTTAGCGAAGGCTCCAACAGAATATCGCAGTAGATGCCTCATCAGTAGTTTGATAGGTACGCTTGAAGCCTTCTGACATTTTCTTATTCTCCACTCATCACTCAGCAGATTCAGTATCCTTGTGATGCTCATTCGCGAGAGAGACGTACAGTCGAGCCATGAGTGTACGCGATTCACTCATTTGATTTTCCGTGACCCATCGCATGGAGAAAATCGCATCTGAGGATTCTGAGCACCCATGAGTTATCAGCCATCTGGCTTCACGCTTCGCAGTCACTTCATCGTCTATATATCCAGACAGTGAAACTCCACAAACGCGCAAATGTCAGAGCACTTTCACTTATTTTCGTTAACTTGGATCTCGAGATTGACTGTCAACGACCAGTTTGGTTACTGGACGTTCCGGATAATTTCCCCGTATCACTTGGTTCAAGCGTGGGTGCTTCGTTCCAGTAGTGATACAACAGGAAATAGGTTTGCCTGAATATACTGCGAAACTCTATATGTTAAATAAATACAATGACGGATCCTCGGTCAAATTTCTCCTCCCTGCAGACCGCTCAGCAAGCATTTCCCTACACAGTACTGCTAGTTGATGCATGTACGTGCTCCTGGAAAACAATCGAATTCATGCTAGTTTCTGCATCGGAGTATGCCACGAGTTTGGCGTGGTATTCTCGAACGCTAAGGATGAGGCGTGGTCCTAGCACAAACATCTGCACGACCGATAAGATTAAAAGAGCACCATAGAGTATCTGAGGTCCAGTAGAATTCGAATTCTATGGAATTGATCAGCAGTGGTTACCCGCAGATATCAGCAAGAGGTCAGCGCACCCAGATTTCTGGAGAGATATTAACAAGCTGGAGGCAAGAGACACTAACAAAGCTAATGTGTGCGGAACTTGAGCAGAAGAATATAACCGCGTTCACATTACAAGCTCACCTTGCAAAATAAAGAACGTGAGATTGTATCAGCACTCTTAAACAGTCCCCAATGGTCGATCCTGTCGATGGGCCGAGTCGTCGCAGCTCACGGAAGTGTTTCACAGCAACCCAAACTGAAAGACACAGCGCGAGGACCTCCCAAACAGTGTTGAGGATCCAAACCATTGAATACAGGAGTTGGTCGTTCCCTCCATGTACAACATAGCACATATATGTGCCAGAAAGTATCGACTCCTCTGGTGTTTGTCCAATGAGCCGTGCTCTTCAAGTCGACAAGTAAAGCTTACCTGCTACAGTATCGTTTAGTCCTATTGCCGCGATTACTCCGCAGGTGATATTCACAGCCAGGAAGATGATAATAAGGAAGATAAGCATCGTTCTAGATCCCTGATACATGGCATGCAACCGAGCAATCATGATCGCTTGCATCGTGTGTCAGTCAGGTCGATATCACAGAGGTATTGCACCTGGGTGACTTACCGCCCAACATGGCAGTCAAGGTCACAATTGTCCCATCTGTTGCGTAGTACATGATAGCGCCTAAAACTCGCAATTAGTGAACGCCCTCGCACTAGTATCAAAGACTCAGACTTACACCTATCGAGTCATTATGTTGAGCCAAGTTCAATGCTCGAAATCTCACTCACCCCTACATATGAGCGTATTGATCGGATGGGAATGATTTGCTTGCAGAATACTTACTGCATCTGTCAGCGATACTGATGTCATAGTTTCTGTGTCTCGCCGGTCAGAAAAATGAAATACAGCGCATATGAGACATACGCAGAAGATTGACACTAATTGTCAGAGATGAGCTATTAGCACAATGCAAAGTTGTTGATCTCGACACATACACAGGATACATTATTCCAATATAGCGTATCTAGAACATTTTGGAGTCAGCATAAGTTGCCCGCCACGCTAAAGCACAACATGAGGTACGAACAATCAAATACAGCACAGTCATGAGAGACCACCGTTGTCTCTGTCACAAATTCATTGCATTCTCTTGTTGTCTTCTGATACGGGACCCTTGTCGCTCACCCAGATAAGTTCAATCTAAGATACCATTGTTAGTGAGATAGCTGCTGAGGCGATAACATCGACGTACCTCTTTTCCGAGTGTCAAGACTGGAAATATCATTAAAATATGAGCGATTTTTGAACGCTGGCCCGCTCACCCCAATCATATACCACCACAATGCCAGCAGCAACTGCAAACCCGCAAAGTCAATGTTTGATCCAAGACATCTTAATCCGACAAACCCATCCAATAATTTAAAAATATATCCAAACCGATATACGGCCACCAACTGGGATCATTTGAGACGTAGGTCATGTTCGAGGGATGGGTGTGAGCGAGTTGGGAATTACGCACGGAACTACTTGGACACCAGGAAAGTTCTAGTCGTTCGTGATGTCGGAAACTTATTTGAAACCCGATTTTTTGCTGCAAGATTGCAAAAATAAAGAAGTTCCCTATGAAATCACGTAGCATCGATCTAGCACAGGTCGACACTAGTGTGATGTGTGTGAAACAAGTATTTACGCACTCTTCGGCATCGCTGGCTGAGCCCAAGGCGCAACAGTGCTCTTATGGAACAAGTGTCATTCTGCGGAACTCAGACAAGAAATTGTGATAGAGTGGGTCAAATATATCTCACCTCATCCGTCGCCTGGTACGCTTGAATAATTGGGCTATCATGATTTTATCAAAAGGATGGAAAAAAAAAATGGTAAGCATAGAGCGAATGCGGTACAAAGCGCACTTGATGTCATGGTGATGCAGATGTATTGCACTGCCAAACACATCCTCATTCGTGATTGATAGAAGTTAAATACTTATCCGACACCATCGGGGGAAATTGCACACAGGAGACAATAAAGCTGCAACACGCTAGAGGGCTGATTTCTGATTGTACAGGCTCATATCGATGGCGTTGTGTTTCAGTAAACATCTATCCTGTAAGAGTGAGATCCCTCGTTCCCGTTCAGGTCCATCCTGTGTTGGCACAGATCAGTACCATTGAGCGTTAAATACATAAAAGTTATGATATAGTTACCTGTAGCAACACCAAATTTCGGCAACGAATTAGGGCTTTCGACAGAGAAACGGAAACGAGGGGGTCGAAGTTCGAAGGTGCTTTGATGGATGTGGGATGTGTTGTTGTTATAAGCACAAAGTAGTCGCGGTGCTTTGCAAACAAACGGTTTGTAACAGCGAATCGCAAATCACAGCTCGATCGACCCACCGAATAGACAGTCGGGGGCGAGGAGACAGAGTAGTGATAGGATAGGTGACTGTGTGACATTGCAGGGCCATCTCGCTGTGGTTGCAGGCGCACGGAGACTTGTTTGCTGAAGTACGCTGGTCACCGGCTGTGTTCAGTAGAGCACTGCTAGTTATGCCCATAAGTCCTGGGAAAGAACTGACCGTTTTGAAGCAGAAGGCTGAAGACACACACGATACTGGGCACAATGAATCGATAAAACAAGAGTTTGCATTCGCGCACCAAACATAATACGAAAGATGCAGGACCTCCATCATGCCGTGTGTTCGCAGCTAACGTTGAAGGTGCTGCCTTCGGTGTTTGCCGAGAAATTTGTGCTAATGAATTTCAGTCTCTTTGCGAGTCACTTGGAGCAGTTCTGCTTGGAGAATCCCATTAATATTGTCTCGACTACTGTGCTATGAATACTTGATGTTCGCGATCCTCGACATATCCTATTCTGAGCGATTTGGGCGAAGGCGCGCAGCGCCTCCCGGTCCCGAGTTGCGTGTCCTGCCAGATAAAAGGTGAGCTGCGGTTCCCAAATGTCTAGGAGTTCGACGACGCATCGAGCGAACCGAAGATACCCATAAAACTAGGAGGAGGATGGATGCTTACATGAAGAACCTGTCACCGAATGCGAGGCATTGTATGCCGCAGGAATTCATCTTGAATGGCAGGCGTTGCTTGAAGGTATGGTGCAAGAATCTGAGCGTGATCTCGAAGATAGATCTGGAAGGCATCACTGGCCCATCTTCCCATTGTCTTGACGACTTCGAATGGGATGTTTCGGAGGAGGTATTCCAAGGTGGTGCCTATTCTGATAGCGTGGCCTTGCAACGGGTCAAGGCCGGCATCCTTTGCAGCGCGAGCGAGCCGTGCAATGAACTTTGTTTTTGTCAAAGGACGGTGTGCCTCGCCGAACTTATAGGAAAAGAGTGCGATATCGAAGTGGGGGTTGTTGATGTTGAGATGGTTGGATAATGCTGCCTCAGGATCAGTAGGGCCCTCTTGTTTCGCCCAGA
>MU172275.1:1204069-1226625 GCA_016695485.1 Suillus hirtellus | reverse complement strand
GTGTTTGCTAAGAGTGTGTTTTGGAGAAATTGACTGAGTGCTTCTAAGAGTAGTAGAAAGAGTAGGAAGAATGGAGAAAAGAGAAGGAGGAAGAACGTCGTCGTTGAGGACGACTGAGACGATACGGCGCGACGTTGCAGTACGAAGTCAGAAGGTTCGTACTGCCTCCGACGCTTGCGCAAAGACTTAACTCTATTCCTACACTCGTTCCTCGTTACATAATAGACTATCAACGTTCCGGAACTCCCACTGGGACACACTACTGTTACTTTCCTTGGTCCATGGGATAGTCGCGTCGCGCCCCACCTTACTGGAGTTGTATGGGTGACGCTATTCTGATCAAAGTATGTCTATCAGAGTCCTAAAATTGGCGTTTTGCAAGTGCGCTTGGTGCCTTCCGACTTCGCCTTGGTAGGTTCGCAATTCGCTCGATCAGGATAAATAAAAAACGGAATAACAAAATCGGCGATCTAAATCCCGATACATACTTTCGTTGTTTCTCGTGTTGTCGTCCTAATGCGTGTCTTGCATCTATTCTAGGCCCTCCTTCTTTCATCCATCGTGCTTCCATTTCGTGCCAGGTTGTCCATAATCGAACACGTATCCTAATCCCGCCATCGACGCACCTTGTTATCGGTTCCTGCAGGAATCACCGCTCTCCGGAACTTTATTTTCCTCATCCTGCATGCGATATAAATATTTACATGCGAGACATCACGCTAGCATCAATGTCTTCCGTTTCCTACATTCTATCTCAAATACTTCATTCAGGTGACCATTTGCCTGCCCTAGGACTGTGATCCATGTCAACCAGTTTATGTATGTGTGTATGCATGTCTCTATCTCGTTTGGTGCTTTGATATGATAGTCGTGCTTAGTCAGGGCTCCAACAGAATATCGCAGTCGATGCCTCATCAGTAGTTTGATAGGTACGCTTGAGGCCTTCTGACATTTTCCTATTGTCCACTCATCACTCAGCAGACCCCATATCCTTGTCATACTCATCCTCGAGAGAGATGTACAGTCAAGCCATGAGTATACATGATTCATTCATTTCATTCTTCATGGCCCATCGCATGGAGGAAAACACATCTGAGCACCGATGAGTTATCAGCCATCTCGTTCCACGATTCGCAGTATCTATATGTCCAGACAATAGAGCACCCACTCGCAGAATCAGTTGTCAAGGCACGTTTACTGATATTCGTTGTATTTTAACATCGGTCATCAAGGACCAGTTTGTTTGCCAGTCCTTCCGGTTAATTTCAGCTTACCGCTTAGTTCAAGCGCGTGTACTTCGTTCCAGTAGTGATACAACAATATATAGCTTTGCCTAGACCTTTCAAATAGTACCGAGACGGATCTTGCACCAAATTTCTCCTCCCTGCAGACCGCTCGACACGCATTTCCCTACACAGTACTGCTAGTCGATACATGTACATGCTCCTGGAAAACAATCGAATTCATGCTAGTTTCTGCGTCGGAGGATGCCACGAGTTTGGCGTGGTATTCTCGAACGCTAAGAATAAGGCATGGTCCTAGCACAAATATCTGCACGACCGATAAAATTTGAAGAGCACCTTCGAGTGTCTGAGTTCCAATAGAAGATGAATTCTACACAAACGATGAGCGGTAGTTACACACAGATATCAGCAAAAGGTCAGCATACCCATATTTCTGGAGAGAAAACAGCAAGATGGAGGCAAGAGGTACAAACAAAGCTAACATGTGCGGAACTTGAGCAGAAAATATAACCGTGTTCACATTACAAGCTCACCTTGCAAAATAAAGAACGTGAGATTGTATCAGCACTCTGAAACAGTCCCCGATGATCGATCCTGTCGACGGGCCGAGTCGTGGCAGCTCACGGAAGTGTTTCACAGCCACCCAGACTGAAAGGCACAGTGCGAGGACCTCCCAAACAATGTTGAGCATCCAAACAATCGAAAACAGAAGCTGCTTGTCCCCATCAATTCCATAATCGCACGTACGCTTGCCAGAGAGTATGAACTCCTCTGGCGTTTGTCCAATGAGCTGTGTTCTTCAAGTCGACAAGTACAGCTTACCTAGTACAGTACCGTTGAGTGTTATTGCCGCGATTACTCCGCAGGTGATGATTACAGCCAGGAAGATAATAACAAGGAAGATAAGCATCTTTCTGGATCCCTGATACATGGCATACAACCGAGCAATCATGATGACTTGCATCACATGTCAGTCAGGTTAAGGTCACAGAGGTATTGCACCTGGGGGTAACTTACTGCCCAGCATGGCGGTCAACGCCAAATTTGTCAGATTTATTGCATAATACGTGATAGTGCCTAAAAACTTCCAATTAGTGAACGCCCTCGCACTAGTATCAAAGACTCCGACTTACACCTATCGAGTCATTATGTTGAGCCTAGTTCAATGGTTGGAATCTCACTCACCCCTGCATATGAGCGTATTGACTGGATGGGAATGAGATGGTTGCAGAGTACTTACTGCATCTGTCAGCGATACCGATGGTATAATTTCTGTGTCCCGCCGATCAGAAAAATGGAACACAGCGCATATGAGACATACCCAGAAGACAGAAACTGGTTGTCACAGATGAGCTATTAGCACAGTGCAAAGTTGTTGATCGCGACACATACGCAGAATACGGTATTCCAATATAGCGTACCTAGAACATTTTGGAGTCAGCATAAATTTCCCACCACGCTAAAGCACAACACGAGTACGAACAATCAAATACAGCACGGTCATGAGAGACCACCGTTGTCTCTGTCGCAAATTCATTGCATGCTCTTGGTTTCTTCTGATACGAGACTCTTGTCACTCACCCAGATGAGTTCAATCTATGACACCATTCTTAGCGAGTTGGCTGCTCCGGCAATGACATCGACGTACCTCTTGTCCGAGTGTTAAGACTAGAAATATCATGAGAACATCAGTGATTTTAAAACACTGTCCTGCTCACCCCAATTGTATACCACCACGACGCCCGCGGCAACTGCGAAACCTTGAGTCAACATTAGATCTGGATATCTTGATGCGACACACCTGTCCAGTAGCTGACGAAAATATTGAAATTGATATACGGCCAGTAACTGGGATCATTTGAGACGTAGGTCATGTTCGAAGGATGGCTGAGCGAGTGGGAATGTCAGTGGTGTATGACGATAGCGTTCGTGCTAAATGCACCACCGTTCAGCGCTCAGCCCTTGTACTATCACCAAAATCAGCATGATAACAATGGAAATTCGGTCACGCCTCAAGACCCTTGATCGGGTGAAACGGTGCAAAATCGATCTAAAAGCCGGCAATCAAAGATTTTGGTTTCCAAATCAGTATTACGCATGGGACTAAAGCTTGTTCTAGTCGTTCGTGCCCGTGATGTCGGAAATTTATCTCCAATGCGATTTTCGAGGTGTTTGTACTGCGAGCTTGCAAAAAATTGAAGGATTCCCTATGAAATCCTGTAGTCTTCGATCTAACACAGTTCAAAATGTGATACGCGTGGAACAAGTATGGACACACTCTTCGACATCGCTGGCTGAGCTCGAGGCGTAACGGCCCTCCAATCAAGGTTCATTCTGCGGAACTCAGACAAGAAACCGTGACAGAGTAGGTCGGATATATCTCACCTTATCCGTCGCCTAGTACGCTCGAATCATGATTTGTACAGCCTGATACATGCTAATTCGTGGTTGATTGGGGAAATTGCAAGCGGGAGACTAGGGTATAGCACGGTACATCCGCGGGTCGGAAGACGATCAACACCGTACCCGTACGGGTATAGTATTACCCGTACTAACCCGCGGTCTGTGTAACACATAAGTTGTGATGCTAGCGAGAGCAATGGTGCACAACCTACCAGGAATACAAGTGCCGGCGCAAATTTAGATTTTTTTTATCCTCGTTTGGGCGAGGAAATAGAGTAGTCATAGGATATGTGACAGAGACCTGGCAGGGCCAATTTTGCTGTGGTCCAGACTTTTTTGCTAATGTACGTTGGTCATCGGCTGTGTTCAGTAAAGCGGTGCTGGTTATGAGCCATGACCATCGTCCAGAGGAAGAACTGACCGTTTTGAGGGAGAAGGTTAAAGACACACACGATGCTGAGCACAATGAAACAATAAAACAAGAGTTTGCATTTGCGCACCCAACATAATACGAAGGATGCAACACCTCCATGTGTTCGCAGCCAACGTTGAAGCCCAGTAAGAACTGGTTGTGCTCGAAACAGCCGGGATATGCTGAGGACTGAATTTCCGTTTTCGTCCTGTGGCCGTTTGTGCTGGTTTGTGCTCCTTTGTAATTTCATATCACTTTACACCATCGCATACATTGCATCACACAATTGCATACGTCGCGTCGCACATACAGCGCAAACTCCGTATCGCAAAGTACAAACTGCCTTAGTCTGCGGCATTACTGCGCATTGCAAACACAAACTTTGCATCACTACTCAGTGTAACCTTTGCCTCACATGCACGAAGCCCATGATATCACAAACTATGATGCCCCAAATTTGAAGCTACTTAAATTGTTGGGGCGAGATTTCTGTTGCCCCACAAATTTATTTTGTCCTCCCACCATCTTCCCACCACCGCCGAGTCCGAGTCAAAAGTCTTGCCACTCTTCTCCACTGACCATGCGAGTTTAGAACAGTGGAATGATTATCATGGGGATCTATTGTATTGGGACAGTGTGATGCTGCTGCGGTGTGTCATAACATCATTTTCACGCGCATATATTCATGTCTGTTGATGCTGTTTTAACCATCGGCTCGCAACAGGTTGCCAGCGATTCTTGGATGTCCAGGACCTTGGGGGCAAAGCAGTTTGCAATGGCCAATTCTACTAGGGGATCTCACCGCGGACCAGCGCAAGGTAAGTCATTGTGTCATTGTTCTATACATGCTATATTCATGGTCAATGTCAGGAATACGATAACGAGGCAGCAGAACTAGTGAGTAGTCTATGTTGCTACAGTTACGATTCTGAGAGGGCTACTACAGGTTGCCGACAACGCTTCAACCAAGGGTGTTTGTGAAGGGCTGCTGTGCTAGTTCTCTTGGGCGTCTCCCATCCTACCCATCGCCTTGCGGACACCCTTAACACTGTTTCGATTCCCACCCAGTGCACTTTCCAATGCTGTGTTCAACACGTTTTCCCAGTTTTATTTCGTATTTTCGTCGCTTTCTGTAGTGTTTTAGAGCTGTGTTAGTGCTACAGGCGTGTTTTATATCCCAGCACAATCAATCAATATCCGAGCATAATCATATCACAGCCTATATGAGCACATTCAGCGAGGGAATTGCAAGTGGACACCAATATGCGCCAGTATGTTTTCTATATGTTCTTGCAAAGAAAAACATAGCGTGGCATCAGAGGCCTTGCCCCGTCTTATTGTCAATATGCTAAATCAACCGTTTTCTATCCAAGATGTGCTAATATATACATTTTTCCTCAGCCACTACGATAAGCATATTCTGGCACACCCCGGCTGTTTCGAGCACAGCCAGTTCTTACTGGGGTTGAAGGTTGACGTTGAAGCTTTGGGTTGGTGCAACCTTCGGTGTTTGCCGAAAAATGTGTGCTAATCATTCACTGCCGTTCCGGCAGCCGGAACTCCCACTTGTACCAATACCAGCTGGTATAATCGCTCTCCGGATCTTTATTTTCCTTACCTGCATGCGATATATAAATATATCACTGGCCACCGGCACCCACAAGTTCTATTCAGGCTTATTGGTCGTTGCGCTACCATTCAACGTTCCTGTAAGTTATCTTCGAATTTCCCCATTTCCCACATTCTATCAGATACTTCATTCAAGTGACCATTTGCTTGCCCTGGCAGCGACTGTGGTCCATGTCAACGAGTATATGTATGTGTGTATGTATCTCGTCCGGCTGCTTTACTCTCATAGTCGTGCTTACCCAGGGCTCCAACAGAATATCGTGGTCGATCTGTCATCAGTAATTTGATAGGTACGCTTGAGGCGTTCTGATATTTTCTGATACTCCACTTTCCACTCAGCGGACCCCATATCCTTGTCATGTTCATTCGCAAGAAAGAGGTACAATAAAACCATGAGTTTACGCAATTCATTCCTTTCATTCTCCTTGGCTCGTCGGATGGAGGAAATCGCATCTGAGTACCAATGAGTTATCAGCTATCTGGCTTCACGATTCGCAGTCTATGTGTCCAGACAGTGGAACACCAACGCACAGAATCAGCTGTCAAGGCACTTTTACTGATTCTCGTTGTATTTCAACATCGGTCATCAAGGACTAGTTTGGTTGCTAGTCGTTCCGGATAATTTCCCCTTACCGCTTGGTTCAAGCACGGGTACTTCGTTCCAGTAGTAATACAACAAGAAATAGCTTTCCCTAGACCTTTTCAAACATACTTCGAAACACTATATGTTAAATAAATACCACGACGGATCCTGCACCAAATTTCTCATCCCTGCAGACCACTCGGAAAGCATTTCCCTACACAGTACTGCTAGTTGATACATGTACACGCTCCTGGAAAACAATCGAATTCATGCTAGTTTCTGCATCGGAGTATGCCACGAGTTTGGCGTTGTATTCCCGAACGCTAAGAATGAGGCGTGGTCCCAGCACATACATCTGCACGACCATTAAAATTTGAAGAGCACCACCAAGTATCGAAACTCCAATAGAATTCGAATTCTATAGACCTGATGAGCAGTGATTACACGCAGATATCAGCAACAGGTCAGCGCACCCAGATTTCTGGAGAGAGATAAGCAAGCTGGAGGCAAGAGACACTAACAAAGCTAACATGTGCGGCACTTCAGCAGAAAAATATAATCGCGCTCATATTGCAAGCTTACCTTGCAAAATAAAGAACGTGAGATTGTATCAGGACTCTAAAACAGTCCCCAATAATCGATCCTGTCGATGGGCCGAGTCGTCGCAGCTCACGGAAGTGTTTCACAGCCACCCAGACTGAAAGGCACAGTGCGAGGACCTCCCAAACAATGTTGAGCATCCAAATCATTGAATACAAAAGCTGCTGGTTTCCTCCATATACATAACCGCACATATATGTGCCAGAGAGTATCGCCTCCTCTGGTGTTTGTCCAATGAGCCGTGTTCTTCAAGTCGACAAGTACAGCTTACCCAGTACAGTATTGTTGAGTGTTATTGCCGCGATTACCCCGCAGGCAATGTTTACAGCCAGGAAGATAATAACAAGGAACATAAGCATCATTCTGGATCCCTGATACATGGCGTGCAACCGAGCAATCATGATGACTTGCATCGGGTGTCAGTCAGGTCCATATCACAGAGGTGTTGCATCTGGGCAACTTACCGCCCAACATGGCATACAAGGTCATATTTGTGCCATTCAGTGCGTAGTCCGTGATAGTGCCTGAAAACTCGCACTTAGTGAACGCCCTCACACTAGAATAAAAGACTCCGACTTACACCTATTGGGTCATAATGTTGAGCGAAGTTCAATGGTTGGGATCTCACTCACTCCTACACATGAGCGTATTGATTGGATGGGAATGAGATAATTGCAGAATACTCACTGCATCTGTCAGAGATACCGATGGCACGTATTTTGTGTCCCGCCGTTCAGAAAAGTATAACACAGCGCATACGAAGACATACGCAGAAGATTAACACTAGTTGTCAGAGATGAGCTATTAGCACAGAGCAAAGTTCTTGATCTCGATACATACACAGAATATGGTATTCCAATATAGCGTATCTAGAACATTTTGGAGTCAGCAAAAGCTGCCCACCACAACATGAGGTACGAACAATCAGATACAGCACAGTCATGAGAGACCATCGTTGTCTCTGTCGCGAATAAATTGCATGCTTTGTTTTCTTCTGATACGGGACCCTTGTCACTCACCCAGATGAGTTCAATCTATGACGCCATTATTAGCGAGTTGGCTGCTACGGCGATGACATCTACGTACCTCCTGTCCGAGTGTTAAGACTGAAGATATCATGAGAATATCAGCGATTTTCGAACACTGTCCTGCTCACCCCAGTCATATACCACCGCTGCGGTGGCGGCAACTGCAAAACCCCAAGTCAGCGTTGGATTCAGACATCCTGATGCGACCAACCCATCCAATGGCTGAAAAAAATCCTCAAATTGATATACGGCCAGTAACTGGGATCATTTGAGACGTAAGTCATGTTCGAAGGATGGATGTGAGCGAGTGGGGAAGGTGAGTGGTGTATAACGACAGCATTCGTGCTAGATATACCACCGTACAGCAGTTCTATCGTCAGAATCAGCATAATGGAGATGTATATTTGATCCCGCCTCAAGATCCTTGATTTGGTGGAACAGCCTGAGTTTAAAATGAAGCAAAAAGCACGTAAAATCCCCTGATCGAATCCATGTAAATCTTGATTTCCGAACCAGTGTTACGCACGTTGACTACTTGAATTTCATCAGGAAAGTTCCAGTCATCGGTGATGAAGACGACTTATTTCCAATGTGATTTTTGAGGTGTTTTTGCTACAAGCCTGAACAAATGAAGGAGCTCGTTATGAATCATGTAGTCAGCGATCCAACGCAGGTCAAAGCATGATGTGATCGAAACAAGTACGAGCACTCTCTTCGGCTTCACTGGCCAAGCCTGAGGCCTGAGGCGCAGCAGCCATCCGACTCCTTATGGAATAAGGGCCATTCTGCGGTACAGCCCTCGTACACTCCGATCATGGGGCTATTATGATTATATCAAAAACGATGAACAAAGAGAAGGTAAGCATCGAATGAATCCAATACGAAGCGCACCATATTCAATACACTGTGCACTTATGTGATGGTGATGTGTTGCACAGGCAGATGATATCCTGAGGCCTAATTCATGATTGATATTCGTTAAATACCACATCCCAAGGTCGAAGAGGAAGTTGCACATGGGAGACAAGAAGCTTGGCGAAGTGAGTATTGCGGTGCAAAATCAAATAAAGAGGAAGCCCCTCGAATCTCGATACCCAAAATAGAATTTGATTTGTGAACCATGGCGGACATTGCTCGGACACTAGGAAAGTTCCACTCATTGGTGATGTTGGCAACTTATTTCTAACGCCACTGTTGATGTGTTCTGTATGAAACCAGGTAACCACCAATCCAATATAGGCTTGAACATGATGGGATCACAACAACTATGTGTGCTCTCTCGGTCTCGTTGGCCAGCTCAGTACTTGCTATCAGCTCCCCCGATCGCTTTTTTGTAACAAGGTTGCATTGTGTGGCGTGGCATGTTCAGAGGAGATTTTGATGGCTGTTGGATGTGTTGTTTGTTATAATGATTAAATGGCCACTGTGCGTTGCAAATGAATGGATTTTTAATAGCGAATCACAGCTCGAGCGACGTACCGAATAGACAGTGGGGGGCGAGGATATGGATTAGCGATGGTGTAGGTGACTGGGAGACCTGGCAGGGCCAATTTCGCTGTTTTTGCAGGCGCATTAAGAGGCTTGCTTGTTGAAATTACACGTTGGTCACAGGCCGTGTTCAGTAAAGGCACCAATGAAAGTGCTGCTGGTTATGCTGATAGTCCAGAGAAAGAACCGACCGTTTTGAAGCAGGAGGTTCAAGAAGCACATGATACTGGACACGATGAACGAATGATATCAGTGTTTGTCGCATGCGTGCATCAAACACAGTACGAAAGATACGGGGCCTCCAATGACGATATGTTCGCGGCAGAAGGTCAGGGATTTGGCCAGTCTGGGACAGAGTCTGGGACAAAGTACGGGAGGAAGTATGGGAGAAAGTATGGGACATCGGCATCTCCGAGCGGAATTTAAACTCCGTTCAATGTTTCAAACGACCATGTCAATCAATCCCGCCAACGTGCCCGCCGCCGCCGCCGCCGCCGCCACCTAACATCTCACTGGAATATTAATGCTGCATGTTCATGCTTCGCCTCAACTCTGCCCGCCTCAACTCCGCCCGCCACTCTCCTTGCTCACCCATCTCCTTACCCGCCCCTCTCCCTGCCCTCTCCTTTTTGAAACATTCATACTCCGCTTGAAGGTGCCGATGTTAAGGACCGAATCAATGTATGACATAGTAATGAGCTCGCTCTGTTGCTGTATGGCTGCAAAAATACTCGCAACAACCATGGAAGTAAGTGCTTAGTGCTATTATAGACATTAAGGAAGCGTGAGGAACAGTGACGGAAGTCGGTCCTTGGCGCCGTTGTAGACAGTGAGCAAGTGTGAGAAACAGTGACAGATACGATACAGGCACCGATGAGCCTCGCGCAGCTTCGGGACGACTGTCGCTGGTCCAAGGAGAATGGACCTGGCTAGCCGGCCTGTTCTTATGGGACAAAGTCTGGGACATTGGCAAGCCCATCGGCACCTCCAAGCGGAGTATGAATAATTGTGTATCGTATCTGTCACTGTTTCTCACACTTGCTCACTGTCTGCAACGGCGCCAAGGACCGACTTCCGTCACTGGTGTGAGAAACAGTGACAGATACGATACAGAATTATTCATACTCCGCTTGGAGGTGCCGATGGGCTTGCCGATGTCCCAGACTTTGTCCCATACTTTGTCCCAGACTTGCTCCCAGACTTTGTCCCAGACCGGCCATTTCAGAGACGCCCTCGTTCGCGGACAACGTTGAATAGTAGATTCGGTGTTTGCCGAAAGTTGAAAAAATCAACCGACTACAACTGTTGAGATAGACTGTATATACTATATATCTATCATGCAAGATTTATATGATAGGCCGTAAGGTCGTTTTGGAACTCACCCGTATCATTCTCTCTTGTTGCCTCACTCGCATACATCGTAAAGGACGAGATTCGACGTATGCCTGAAGCTCGACAGATAGGCACTATGCCATCGAATCTGGAACTGGATTATGGAACGACTGTCTTTCATCTAGTATTTGGTCTGCCTAGTACTTCAATATTCAATATATATGGGACTAAAGTGTTGCTCCCGTGATAGATCCTCCAGACATAATCTTGCGCTCAAGGACATTATATTACCCATTTGGTCTACTGCGACTCGGACTCTGCTGGCGCTCTGACTCAACCTGAACGTTAAACACTGGTTGGACTTTCTTTGTATGCCACGAATATATCCCAACTCTTTCCACCTACTCCAAAAGGTTCAACGTTAAGCGCTAAGCGGCCACCCCCCCACGTACACATAACAACACTACGTTCACGTCTTCCAATTTATTCACTCTTCGCTTTGTATTCATTTCTGAACATGATTGCCCTTCCTATCTACTAATCCTCACCAGCCTCGCAATATCACTCATCCCGCTAATCCTCTTGGCTCATCTTTGCACCAATTCGGCATCAGATTCGAATCCACATGTAAGTACTACATCATTCAGACCCGCACCTTTAGCGAGCACGCTGGCATAGTTCTAATCCATCACTCGATTCTATTTCTAGACGTCTTCTCTTCAGACTTTTGATCCGATCATGCCCGCTCTTATGCACCCATGCCGATCTGCATGTGCCAATATGGCAGTCTGCACCCCTAAAAATGGCACGGGTGCTGGAGATGGCTTATTTAGGGCGTCTGGTTTTGGCCAGATGTAAGTTGGTTATCCTATTCCACTGCTTTCGAAAATATGTGCTAGGCTTACTATCGATGCAGCAGCGCTCTTGATTATTGAAGGCAATCCCCCATCCAAGAACGATGAGCCTATTTATCGATCAAGCCATGTACTTCGACACTCGAGGTAAGCATTTGCACGAGCTTTCGTCTAGGATATGCTCTGACTCCCTGCCACTCACTTATTTTTTCATCGCAGTCCATTTATATGGACAGCCCAGATGGACAACAGGGAAACGGTAATTGCCACGAGGAACCATTGCTTTATCAGCCATCTGGTCTTCCGCGAAACTTCATTTTCAACAACAGAATTTCCCCTTCGTACGCCATTCGCCCGATTCCACCGATTGGTCCAGTCATCTGAGCTTCGGTATGCTACTCGGGGTGCCAGTGATCAATGAAGATGGTGTAAAAAAATTGGGTCCGTGTCATATTCTGGTTCGATGCTTCACACTGACAGACGTGCTACTTTCTCTATGGGTGTCAACAGACACAAGGACCTGAATAAATACCCGACGCACTATTCTAAGATCACTGTCGCTTCATTTCTTCGTTCTTTGTACTCAGACAGATGATAATCAGGGAATTCGTCATTCTCGGGCCATCAGCTGTCTGAGGTCAGACACGCTGCTTTGACTTGCCTAGTTCGCGGAACTTTCACGTCACGTCCCACATGCCTAACCCAGATAGATGATTGCAGAAGAGGACAGCATAAGCAGGACCGATTGCATCTGAGCATCAATGGGTCATCAACCATCTGACTTCATGCGCTTCGGATTCACTTCTTTATCATCTGTATGTTCAGACAGCGGAACTCCACAGACACATAGAATCAGCCATCAGTATATTTCAATATCGGCAATCAAGGACGAGGTTGGTTGCTGGATAAATTCAATTTGCTACTTGATTCAAATGCGGGTACTTCGTTCCTGTAGCCATATAACAAGAAATAGGTTTGCCTACAGATATACTTCGAAACCTCATATGTTGACTAAATACCACGACAGATCCTCAACCAAATTTCTCCTCCCTAAAGACCACTCGGCGAATATTTCCCTACACAGTACTGCTAGTCGATACATGTACACGCTCCTGGAAAACAATCGAATTCATGCTAGTTTCTACATCGGAGTATGCCACGAGTTTGGCGTTGTATTCTCGAACGCTAAGAATAAGGCGTGGTCCCAGCACAAACATCTGCACGACCGATAAAATTTGAAGAGCACCATCGAGTGTCAAAGCTCCCATAGAAGTTGAACTCTATAGAACCGATTAGCAGTGTTTACACGCAGATGCTGGCGACAGGTCAGCGCACCGAGATTACTTCAGAGTAACAAGCAAGCTGGAGGCAAGAGACACCAAGAAAGCTAACATGTGTGGAACTTGAGCAGAAAATATAACCGCGTTCACATTACAAACTCACCTTGCAAAATAAAGAACGTGAGATTGTATCAGCACCCTGAAACAGTCCCCGATGGTCGATCCTGTCGATCGGCCGAGTCGTCGCAGCTCACGGAAGTGTTTCACAGCAACCCAAACTGACAGACAGAATGCGAGGATCTCCCAAACAGTGTTGAAGATCCAAATCACCGAAAACAGAAGCTGGGCGTTCACTTCAAATTCATAATTGCACATATATGTGCCAGAGAGTATTGCCTCCTCTAGTGTTTGTCCAATGAGCCATATATTCCTCATGTCAACAAGTGAAGCGTACCCCCTGCAGTATCCATCAGTACTATTACCGTGATCACTCCGCAGGCGATGTTTACAGCCAGGAAGATAATGACAAGGAACATAAGCATCGTTCTAGATCCCTGATACACGGCATGCAACCGAGCAATCATGATCACTTACATCGTGTGTCAGTCAGATCAATATCACAGAAGTATTGCACCTGGGGACTTACCGCCCAACATGGCAGTCAAGGCCACATTTGTCACATTTGATGCGTAGAACGTGATGGTGCCTAAAACTCCCAATCAGTGAATCGCCCTCGCACTAGTATCAAAGACTCCGACTTACACCTATTGAGTCATTATGTTGGGCCAAGTTCGATGGTTGGAATCTCACTCACCCCTACATATGAGCGTATTGATTGGATGGGAATGAGATGGTTGCAGGATACTCACTGTATCTGTCAGTGATACCGATGCCATAAGCTCTGTGGCCCGCCGGTCAGAAAAATGGAACACAGCTGATATGAGACATACGCAGAACATTGACACTAATTGTCAGATATGAGCTATTAGCACAGTGCAAAGCTGTTGTTGATCTCGACACATACACAGAAAACGGTATTCCAATATAGCGTATCTGGCACATTTTGGAGTCAGCACAAGTTGCCCACCACGCTAAAGCACAACATGAATACGAACAATCAAATACAGCACGGTCATGAGAGACCACCGTTGTCTCTGTCGCGAATTCATTGCATGCTCTTGCTTTCTTCCGAGACGGGACTCGTGTCACTCACCCAGATGAGTTCAATCTATGGCACCATTCTTAGCGAGTTGGCTGCTACGGCGATGGCATCTACGTACCTCTTGTCCAGATGTTAAGACTTGAAATATCATGAGAATATCAGCGATTTCGAACACTGTCCTGCTCACCCCAATCGTATACCACCACGACGCCGGCGGCAACTGCAAGATTGCACGTCAACGTTAGTTCTAGACATCGTGATGCGACAGACCTTCCCAGTAGCTTAAAAACATGACGAAAATCATTTTCGGCCACCAACTTGGATCATTTGAGACGTAGGTCATGTTCAATGGATGGGTGTGAGCCAGTGGGGGATGTTGGTGTATAATGAAAATGCTCATGCTAGATATACCACCGCTTCTATAGCCAAAAACAGCATGGTGAAGATGGACATCTCAAGACCCTTGATTAGTGAAATGGTGCGAAATCAAGCAAAAAGAGGAAGCCCTCACGACTGATAATCAAAGCAGATTTTGATTTCCAAGACAGTATTGCAGTCGTTGGTGATGTCAGCAACTTGTTTCTGACGCCATTTTTAGAATGTTTTTGCTGCAAGCTTGCAAAAATCTAGCAGCCCTTTATGAAATCATGCAGCCATCGATCTAACCCAGGTTTGAGCATGATGTGATCGAAACAAGCATATACACCCTTTTCAGCCAACAAGGCCGAGCCCGAGGCGTAACTGCCCCTCCGATGACTCTTACGAGAAAAGGGCCATTCTGCGGCATAGCACCAGAGAAGTCAGACAAGAACAGTGACACAGAGCAGGTCGAAGTGGAGCAAATGTATCTCACCTTATCCGTAGCCTCGTGCGCTTGAACTATTGGGTTATCATGATTATATTGAAACGATGAACAAAGATATGACAAGGATGGAGCGAATCTGATCCCGAACGCACTATTCTCAATGCATCATGCGCTCGATGTGATGGTGGTGTATTGCAGTGCCCAGATACATCATGATTGATGATTCGTGATTGACATATGTTGAATACCTATACGACACCATCCTCAAATCGAAAGAAAAATTGCACACGGGAGACAATAAGCCTGCCAATAAGCCTGTGACACGCTAGAAGCCCTATTTTTGATTGTACAGGCTGATCCTGATGGTATCGTGTTGCGGTAAGCTTTTATTCTGTAAGAGTGAGTCCGTCAGATCAAAGAAGTCATTGGCGGACTGCAAAATTTACACGTTGGAGCGCGGGCCAGCGGCCTGAGCCCAGAGCAAGACAGACGAGCTGTGATCATGATGCAAGCTTAACACGGCACGGTCACCGAAACCTAGTTTACGTATTGACTGGTGTTTGGACCGTGAAGACCCCGAATGTGCAGTCTCGTGGAACTCCTACTTCAAGAGCGAGGACAGTGCCAGCACTTAGATTTGTGACTAGCCTGGCGTACGTCTCTTGGGAATTTTGACCCGACCTCACACAGCACTGCCGAACCCGCGATTGTATAACTCTATCTACTCCCGATCACAGACTGGAGCTCCTGCCGTGACAAGATTGCCTATATTTCATATATAGCTCATGCCTATCTGCGGGTACCAATCCTATGCATGTGGGAGTCTGCATTCAGAGAACTTTGGTCCTCGCGTTTAGACCCCAACTTGATCACATCATCTATTCTAATGTTCAAGGTGGGCTTTTCCTTATGAGATTGCGTCTATGATAAGCTCTAACTCACTGCGACACAATATCCTTCCCCTCACACTCATTCGCCCGAGTCCGGTCCAGATTATCTCGTTCGGCACTTTCACTTTCAAACTCTTACGGTCGTGCTTAGCAGGACGGACTGTGTTTTGCAGTCGCATTGATAAACACCAACGTATGTGTATGATCTAAGCTGTTCAACGCACTGACTGTTGCATACGGAGTCAAAGAGGCTACAAGTTTTCACCGTCAGGATACGAGCATCCAAACACATACTACCATATGGCTTCGACCAGCATCTACACCTTAGAGTGCCAAGACCATTGTTTTGTTATCTATGACGGTGGTCCAAGCGACGTACTGGACGACGAGGAACTCATGAGCAAACATTCCTATAGATTCCTATATCGTTCGTGGGAGTCTCGAACAATCAGCTGTCTGGATCCAATTTTCGATAGTCAGCATCCACGAGATTGGCATTCGCGTTTGAGGATATCCCGTCTAATGGTTCCTCTTTCTTGGCTGTGATTCCAGTCTTGGCCTGCTCCTCGATGCACTCTAGGAACTAATTAACCTGCATCTAGACTCGCTCCAGGCTGACCCAAAGGATTCCCAGCTCCCTTGGCAATTCCTGGTTTTTGTACAAGAGTGGCTCGAAAGACACGAATGGCATGTCAGGTACCAGGAGGAGAGCGGAGGTCGGACTCCGAGAAACGGTGTTTGATCTTGCCAGTGGCTTGGAAAATCTGGATATGTTGAAGCGCCATTAGTACTCTTACACCTATCTTTGTGCACCGTGCTCAGATGATAATCCAGGGCGTTCATGAATATGTCGAAATCTCGGATTATTATCTGTCTGAACTCGGACACGCCACTTCTACTTTCCTTGGTCCATGGAATAGTTGCATCGCGCCCCACTCGAACAGCCTAGATGGATGGTGATGCAGTAGATGCGACAGAGCCATTCCGTCGCATCGTGTGCTTTATGCTTGGACAGATGGTCTGTGGAATGGAGAAAAAATTGTGAACTTCCTTGTATCGCCTGTCTGGATCTAGGCTATCCTTCTTTCAAATTTCATCGATCATCGATCATGGACCTTCAGTATGGAGCTTTATCGGTATCGATCATGCGGGCGGGGTTGTTCATAATCGAACACAAATCCCAATCTCGCCATCTCACCGCTCAGCACACCTCATGTCCTTGCCATACACATCCGTGGTGGAGATATTCACTCGAACCGTAAGCCTCTTCAAACCACGGCACTCCATACTGAATAATGCTCGAAACCAGATGATTCAAACCGTCGACGACATGACTTACTGACAGTGGTCAGCTTTGGATTGGTGCAATCAGATTATCGACGTTTGTCTCCACGCCATCAACGCCCTACTGCCACCCTTCACGCATGATTTGGCACTCCTTCTCTGTGGCCCAGATGGATGATGGAAGTGTCCAGGCACTACAGCTGATCTGACGCATTATCAACCATATGTGGTTTCATGACTTGCTCCGGTTGCTTCTTCTTTTTCTTTTCTCAGACACATGATAGAGCTAGTGTGATCTGTTCAAAGTACGTACATCAAAATGTTGTGGTTGGCACCTTACTGATACTTTCTAAGTGCGCTTGATGCCTTACAACTTGAAGGCCCAGATATCTTTTCTACTCACCACTCAGTACTTCTCATCTCCTTACCACACAGGACAGGCATACACGAGTCACCACGTAAGTCTCATTTTAAATCGGCATGCTCGACATGCTTAAACAGACGTCAATCAGCAATATAGTGCCTATTCCCGCCCTTCGCGCACGATTCGTCACAAGTTCTCTTATGCTGGCCTGTTGCGCTCTTATGCACGACCCTTACTCGTTCAACAGACAGGGCTCAACTCACAGCCATCAAAAGTAGACAGCATGGAGGGCCATCGGCGACGAGTCCATTCAGAGATTATATTGGCCACACTAATGTCTTTCCATGCATATTTAAGCATGTAGGTTCAAAGCTACACTCTATCATATCGCGTCGCCCAGAATTCTTTCGATTTAGATGAACTTGATTAAATATAACAGAAGCCAGCCACAAGCACTTGCAGTGGTAGCAATTTCGGATACATTTCACATATCCTGTCGAAAAGTACGCCTCCCTTCAAAACTTTTGTGCTGTCGTTGAACAATATTTATGTCATCTTGTACTACAAGGTGCGTGAAGAGCGATCTCTTCGCCAACCTTCCATGGCATGCACAAAGAGTGCGAGGTCAATGCGATAACCAAGATGAGTAAGCGTAGAATTGATTAACATTCCAACGAAGCCACCAACGAGAAAGAAAGACTTACCTCTCGAATGGCATCTTCCTTGCTCATCCAATCATCTCCTGCAACATTTTGAGATCCTTGAGACTGGGACTGTGACTTAGACTACGAAATAAAGCCTGTGGATCTCGCTGGACCTTCCAACATCATAGGCGGTCTTGGTTGTGATTCGAGTACCGTAGGTCTGGGCTGAGGCTCGAATGGCGTGGGTCTCACTTCCGACTCCAGAACCGTAGATCTTGGTTGTGACTCGATCATTGTCTGCCTCTGAGGCTCAAACATTGGTCTTGGCTGAGACCCGAAAGCCGCAGGTCTCGCCTGCATCTCCAATACTGGTGTTCCTGTCTGCGTCTCTAAATTCGTCTGCCTCGGCTGAGGCTCAAACACTGCCTGCCTGCTTTGCGTCTGTGTCTACGTCTCTACCCCTACTCCCCTAACCCGCGACTCGAATGCTGGTGGCCTCTTCTCGTTGTATTTCAACATCGGTCATCAAGGACCAGGTTGGTTGCTAGTCGGTCCGGATAATTTCAGCTTACCGCTTAGTTTAAGTGCGGGTGCTTCGTTCCAGTAGTGATACAACAAGAAATAGGTTTGCCTGGACCTTTCAAATATACTTCGAAACACCATACATTAAATAAATACCACGACGGATCCTCCACCAAATGTCCCTGCAGACCACTCAGCAAGCATGTCCCTATACAGTACTGCTAGTCAATACATGTACATGCTCCTGGAAAACAATCGAATTCATGCTAGTTTCTGCATCGGAGTATGCCACGAGTTTGGCGTGGTATTCTCGAACGCTCAGGATGAGGCGTGGTCCCAGCACAAACATCTGCACGACCGATAAAATTTCAAGAGCACCTCCGAGCATCTCAGCTCCAATAGAATTTGAATCCTACAGAAATGATGAGCAGTCGTTGCACGCAGATGTCAGAAACAGGTCAGCACACCGAGATTTCTGGAGAGAGATAAGCAAGATGGAGGCAAGAGACACCAACAAAGCTAACATGAGCAGAACTTGAGCAGAAAAATACAACCATATTCACATTATGAGCGCACCTTGCAAAATAAAGAACGTGAGATTGTATGAGCACTCTGAAACAGTCACTGATGGTCGATCTTGTCGATGGGCCGAGTCGTCGCAGGTCACGAAAGTGTTTCACAGCCACCCAGACTGAAAGACACAGTGCGAGGACCTCCCACACAGTGTCGAGCATCCAAGTCGTCGAAATGAGAAGCTGGTTGTCCCCTCCAAATACATAACCGCCGCACATGTATGTGCCAGAGAGTATCAACTCCTCTTGTATTTGTCCAATGAGCTGCGCTCTTCAAGTCGACAAGTAAAGCTTACTTGCTACAGCATCGTTGAGTGCTATTACCGTGGTCACCCCGGAAGTGATGTTTACAGCCAGGAAGATAATAACAAGGAATATAAGCATCTTTCTAGATCCCTGATACATGGCATGCAACCGAGCAATCATGATCACTTGCATCGTGTGCCAGTCAGGTCAATATCACAGAGATGCACCTGGGTAACTTACCACTCAACATGGCAGTCAATGCCACATTTGTGCCATTCATTGCGTAGTAGATGATAGTGCCTAAAACTTTCAATTAGTGAACACCCTCGCACTAGTATCAAAGACTTCGACTTACACCTATTGAGTCATTATGGTCAGCCGAGTTCAATAGTTGGAATCTCACTTACCCCTACATATGAGCGTGTTGATTAGATGGGAATGAGATTGCTGCGGAATACTTACTGCATCTGTCAGCGATACCGATGGCAGATATTCTGTGTCCCACCGGTCAGAAAATGGAACACAGCACATATGAGACATACCCAGAAGACGGACACTAATTGTCAGAGATAAGCTATTAGCACCGTGAAAAGTTGTTGATCTCGACACATACACATAATATAATAGTCCAATGTAGCGTATCTAGAACATTTCGTAGTCAGCACAAGTTGCCCACCACGCTAAAGCACGGCGACATGAGGTACGAACAGTCAAATACATCACGGTCATCAGAGACCAGCGTTGTCTCTGTCGCGAATTTATTGCATGCTCTTGTTCTCTTCTGATACGGGACTCTTGTCACTCACCCAGATGAGTTCAATCTATGACACCATTTTTAGCGAGTTGGCTGCTGCGGCGATAAGATGGATGTACCTCTTGTCCGAGTGTTAAGACTGGAAATATCATGAGAATATCAGCGATTTTCGAACACTGTTCTGCTCACCCCAATCGTATACCACCACGACGCCCGCAGCAACTTCGAAGCTGAATGTCAACGTTATATCTAGACATCCTGATGTGACGAACCCATCCAATAGCTGAAAAAAATATTGAAACTGATATACGGCCACCAACTGGGATCATATGAGACGTAGGTCATGTTGCAGGGATGGCTGAACGAGTGGGGAATGTCATTGGCTTATGACGATAGCGTTCGTGCTAGATATACCACCGTTCAGCCCTTGTATCACCAAAATCAGTATGATGGAAATGGAAATTTGATCACGCCTCCCGACCCTTGATGAGGTGAAACGGCACAAAATCAAACAAAAAGCCGGTAATCGAAATAGAGTTTGATTTCCAAATCAGTATTACGC
Organism: Suillus hirtellus; assembly: GCA_016695485.1. Taxonomy (NCBI): domain Eukaryota; kingdom Fungi; phylum Basidiomycota; class Agaricomycetes; order Boletales; family Suillaceae; genus Suillus; species Suillus hirtellus. The sequence continues at coordinate 1,205,967 of MU172275.1, read as the reverse complement.
ACAGAACTACTTCAACACCAGGAAAGTTCCAGTCGTTCGTGATGTCGGCAACTTATCTTCAACGCGATTTTTGCTGCGAGCTTGCAAAAATTGAGGAGTTTCCTATGAAATCATGTAGTCATCGATCCAACACAGGTGAAAGTTTGATATGCGTGAAGCAAGTATTTACACACTCCTGGTATCGCTGGCTGAGCCCGAGGCGTAACAGCCCTGCGAGTACTCTTATGAAACAAGGGTAGGGTCATTCTGCGGAACTCAGACAAGAAACCGTGACAGAGTTGGTTGAATATATCTCACCTTATCCGTTGCCTGGTACGCTTGAATCATTGGGCTATCATGATGTTATCAGAACGATGAAAGAAAGAGACGGTAGGGATAGAGCGAATTCGATACAAAGCGCACTTGATGCCATGGTGATGCAGATGTATTGTACTGCCAGATACATCCTCATTTGTGATTGATAGATGTTGAATAATCATCCGACACTATCGGGGGAAATTGCACACGGGAGACAGTAAAGGTGCAACACGCCAGAAGGCTGATTTCTGATGGTACGGGCTCATATCGATGGCATTCTGATGGTACGGACTCATATCGATGGCATTGTGTTTCAGTAAACATCTATGCTATAAGAGTGAGATCCGTCGTTCCTGTGTAGGGCCATCCTGTGTCAGAACAAATCAGTGCTATAGAGTGTTGCATACATGAAAGCTATGATATAGTTACCTGTGGCAACACTAATTTTGGCGACGAATTGGGGCTTTTGAATTGCTATCGACAAAGAAACGGAAACGATGGTCGAAAATAGCTTGTCGAAGGATCAAAGTTCAAAGGTGCTTTGACGGTCGTGGGATGCGTTGTTGTTATAAATACAAAATGGTCGCGGTGCTTTGCAAACAAACGGTCTGTGACAGCAAATCGCGGATCACAACTCAATCGACGCACCGAATAGACAGTCGGGAGCGAGGAAATAGAATGGTGATATGATAGGTGACTGTGTGACCTGGCAGGGCCTATTTCACTGTGGTTGCAGGCGCACGGAAATTTGTTTACTGAAATACGTTGGTCACCGGCTGTGTTCAGTAAAGTACTGTTGGTTATGCCCATAGTCCAGAGAAAGAACTGACTATTTTGAGGTAGGAGGGTGAAGACACACGATACTGGGCACAATGAATCAATAGGCCATCAGGAAATCACGAGTTTCCCTTTTCGACCTAATGTCACTTTAATTTTTTCACTTATTCAAACAAGAGTTTGCATTCGCGCACCAAACATAATACGAAAGATACGGGACCTCCGTGTGTTCGCTGAGCCAACGTTGAATGGGTCCAAGGGGCTTTGATCATGATAATTAATACTTCATTTCTACTCGTTCGGAGCCACAGGAACAATCCAGTACTCGCTTGGATCACCATTATAGATAGCAATCCACTGTGGATGTCGAACCGACCCGCCTTTTGGGTCGAAACAGTGATCTTGGCATCTGCATCAGTGAATCGGTGAACAAATTACAATTTCATATGTAAGTATATATTACTAGTAATCACAACAATCGCCGTAAATCTGGTGGGGGGGTTTACTTGGAAATGCCTGGCATTATGAAGGAAAGACGAATTTTAAAATAAATAAACCAAGTTGCCCTAGCCTCTATGTACGATTTAAGACGTGAACTAGTCTATGGATGAAAAATGTGATGCCAATTCATGAAGTGGATTTTGGAACCATTATTGCCAAGACGAGCACAAAGGTCGCTACTTACATGAATACCGCACCCTTTTGCAATCTTCAAACCAATAGAACCATGCCTTGCATGAAAAAATTCGGTTAAAATATGACAGTTGAAAGTCTTGATCATCTGGTTTGTGTTGTCTAGTTCTCGCATTCACGGCGCAGGTGGA
>MU172275.1:1182782-1196757 GCA_016695485.1 Suillus hirtellus | reverse complement strand
ACTTTGGTAACAGGCAATCAGCGTCTATATAACGATAGTCACAAAATATACACATACCCTGCCGCATCACTAGGTCTATGTAGTACCATAGCCTCGAAACGGACGACGCCCTCGCTCTTATCAGGCCAAGTTCATCTGGTATTGGGAAAGGTTTTGCTGGAATAGGACTTGGCAAGAGAGTACTGGGCCCGAGCGTACGAACGACACAGACTCTGCAGATTGTTGTATTGTCGGCAATGTCGCGCGTCCAACACAAAGGAAAGGTGGTGTCTGAAGCTTGGTTGAATGCTGCCAGGGTGCGATGGGTGCGATGGGTGCTATGCTGCCTCATGATACCAACAAAGACAAATGTAGCGTTCGTGCCCTCACTGAGCAATGTTCTACTGTAAAAGCGCATGCAACAAATATCAATATCAGGTAGAATTGACCTCACCAGCTGCATTATTTGATGCCACAGGAAGTTGAACAACACATGGTAATATGTATGGTGACATTCACGTGCAGGCAGTCGATAGCTCAATACCCTTAAGGTTCATATGAATATGAATGTGAATTTTATATTTGGCCATCTAAATATAAAATGCCCTTAGCCCAGCGTCACATGTTGATACCCGCTGACTTGAAAAAAAAACGCACCAGCTTGGGTAAGCGTAAATATACATCTGTTGCTTCATAAAGTCAACACGAGGCCCGAATGCGACGGGCAAAGCTTACTCACCCCAGCCCATTCAGGGAAACCAGCTCCAGGACTCCCGAAATACCTGTAAAGGTAGCTCAGTTAACCGTTATGAAGGCACTAGCCAAGAACCACGCACGGTGTAAACATGTTACTACTCATAGTAGGTAGGCCAAGCCCTATTCTGGGATCAATGCCAGCCTCACTGCGTTCAGAATCTTTATTGTTTGAATTCACATTTGACTGTTCAGTCCGCCATGGGCGTATTTTCAGTAGCTTTAACGCCTCTCGAACTGGCTGAGCGTAGCGCGCCCAGCCATGCGTCATCCATGCGTGTTGCATTGCGAATGTGAGAAAAAGAGAAGAGGTCGGAAGGTGACTTGATCCGAGCAGATGAGAGTCCACCACCTATAGATATTGCCTTAACATTCATCTGTAGGCGAGAAAAGGGGTGCCAACCTTGATCAGATATTCTCACCCGAACGTCATTCTCGCCAAGAACGATGGTAGCTCGTATAGGAGGAAGGTTAGGTGAACTCCTGTGATCCAGTCCAGTAGCGGTTATTGCCTAGAACGCCATCAGTTAACCGCTCTTTTAGACGTGATCCGAGAACCTGCACATTTTTGAGAAGTTCAAATATGATGTACCTAGAAAATGAGGCGTGGGTGAGATTGAACGTGATGCAAGTGAAAAGATTTACTCGAGGTGTTCACGTATGTAGGAAAACTTAGTGTCAACGTGACCATCGACGATCACTTCCGGCCATCTGCGATTCGGCACGCTTTCCCCAATCTCATCGACTATATCGTGTGGCCTGCCATGCAAGAGCGCGACACACTTGTCAATGGAATCCCTGAGGTTGAGCGCAGTGTAAATGATGCCAACATGTGGGTCCTCGGGGTGATTGAGGCTGTTGGTTCCAAGGGACTTCGAGAGCGCAAGGTGATGTCCAGCAAGAACACGTCTTGAGATTCGGGATACGAGCATGCACCTCATGAATGCATCTAGTGAACCTGGTGGAAGGTGCGGAGATGAAAGGGAGAGTCCCAGCGACAGACTTGGTACGACAGATGCACTGGCATATTAGTAGTTAGAACCAGGAGCGCAGTGGACTGAACTTAATGGTGTATTACAGTGACTGCTCTTCTAGGACACTCCAGGAATTTACAAAAGGCTCCTCCAGGGTATTGACTTGAGGGTCACCGTGCCTACTAGTAAATCTTATGAACAAGTCAGAAAAGGTGCGTTATACAGAATCAAGTCACTGACTTTTCAGACGCCACAGACCAATACAACCGTTGTGTAAAGTTGCCCCCGAGGTCAACAACAAGCTATCGGAAGTAATGTTATTGGAGTAAACCTCGTAGACTTGAGCTACACCCTCCTGAGTTACTAGTACTAAGCACCAAGGCTAGTATGGTACATAGTAGTAGTCACGTACGGAAGGGCTGGCAAATCCATCAGTCCAAGTGTGTGCGATGCGGACAGGCCGTGGCAGCTCGGTGCAGAGACCAGTAAGAGTCTAAGAGTCTTGAAGTGCCTTAGTGACTTAGTGTTAGGCGTACTAAGCGCATGCATGCCAGCTATTTTGAAACCGCTATGACAAGGTCAAATGGAAGAAGGCGCCAGTGGTGGTCCAAATGTTCATGAGTAGTAGGCCATTTAGTGGGTCAGTGAAAAAACCATTATATCATACTAGTGTAGTACTGCCATGACTCGGACTACAATGACAGCGTGCAAAACAATGAAAATGATCATGATGCGGTAGTACTAGTACAATTTCAATCTGAGGAGGGAGGCACGTAGTAGTAATACAATTTGGGGGGTAAACATGTGAAGTGCGATTTGAAAGACATCGAGAATTTGCGCGAGACACAGAACGAGACGTGCCGCTATGTGACCCTGCCTCTCTTGCTCGGTCCAGGTCTAGATCCTGAGACCTCGGCCTCATCGGCTACACGCTTAAGGAAGCTGTGGTGCCATGCGCAGTACCGATTGAATCCGGTCTGCTTCATCGCTGACTGCAGGTCCTTGCTGCACTTGTTCCAATCGAGCAGCTCCCTTGGTGGAGACCAGTCCCTCATGGCTTGGAGTGAGTCGCTGGAAACAATCGAACTGATGAATTTACGATCATCAGTAAAATAGCAGTGCTTACAGGAGCGTATCATCATCCGCGTACTCAGCCTCTAGGTGGTCAACAACGGTATCGCGCACTTGCTCCAGCGTGCGTTGGAATATGTTTTGAACTTTGGCGAGGGCCTGCTCGTTCTGGTTGGGATAAAGTACCTGATAGTGCGAATGCTTAGCGTTAGTATTAGAAAAATCCAAGGGACACGTACGGCACTCGCACAGTAAGCACGATGTCGAGAGTTGAGGTTCAATCGCCTGTTAGGAGGACGGATCCAAGTGGTGATGGTGACCGTCGCGGGATGATACCATGTATGAGAGTGCGACGCTAATGCACCATCTTCCGACCGCGTCAACTCCCCCATCTGAACTCCCCTCCGATTCAACTTCTTCGCGACACCCCACTCATACATCGGTGAGGCGTGCTTCCGGGATTCAGCGATGTTGATGTGAGTGGCGGCCAAAACGTGCTCGTTCCGATCACCAAACTTCTGCAACTTCGCGACGGCGCCTTCAGCAGTTTGGGAGACGGAAACCTCGAATGGCCAGAAGGGACGGATGTCGTCATCACGGGTCTGGAACATTAGCACCAGGTCCGGTACTCCGAGGTGATAACCCTGAGTCTCATCCTGAGGAGGAGGAAGTTCTGCGGTAGTGGGGGCATCTACCATACGCCCCATGTGGATGGGTAAGGAGACCTCGAAGTCGTCAGGGATGTCGAGAGACTCGACGATGATCCCCATCACAGTGCACAAAGGCACAAGGATCGACTCGTGAATTGGGGATGGCAGGGTGGCGACAATTTGGTGGAGGCTGGGGATGTATGATGGTCTGAAGCAAAACACAGAATCAGTTCAAATTTGGAAAAGGGAGAAAAAAACTCACTTGCGAATTAGTTTATCGTCACATCTGATAGCATCCAAAACATATACATAATCATCTTCTGTAACGTTGGAAAATACCTACCACGGCAATCAGCCTGAGAAAGATAAGGAACACGCTGCTTCCCATACCTCAACTTCGGGCCCATCGCCACCGTTCCGAATTCTGCTGATAATCAGCTGGCGCAAACCTGCAAAACTTAAACATAAATTACATGGTCTTGAACTTGCAACAGACATACCAGGATCTTGCATGACTGATTCTTCATTATTTTCTTGTTTCATTTCTGGTGTTGCCTGGGGTTCCTTTGTTGCTGCCAGGCTTGTAGTTGACTCCACAATAATGGTGGTAGCTCGACTTTTTGCAACATTTATCGCAGGTGTTGAATGCCTCTTGACATTCACTGAAGATGGTTCTTTGAATGGTCCAGGAAGTATGGAGGGCTGGGACTGCCAGCCACTGTTGTACTGTAACAAACCAACGGGAGGCATGATTTTGAAGGGGTGATTCCTTGTTAGATTTGGCACACCTTATAAGTGAAAACTGCGGCGTAAGCCGGTGTTTAGCTCTTAGCCGGTGTTTTCCGCTGTCAAATAGGAGTCACACAGGAGCAGCCTGATAATCATGATAGGAATAACCATGACAAAAGTAACTTGCCCTGCTAATCCCATCCCTTCACATCTTAAATGGGACATAGAGGCTGGGTGCAGTGCAGGCCCAAGTGTATGAGTCCATGTGTTCAAACTTTACTCTATCAAGCATACCCTTCGCATCATTGTCATATTTGCACACTATCATGTATATAGTACATTTGCGATACTAGCACCATACTAATTGAACCGGCTCGTCCAAGCAATACCAGACTTCCCTACAAATGTCACTTGAGAGTGAGTAACTCCCCTAAGATGGTTGCCCCCTTTGGGTGTAAATGCCTGCAACTAGGACGCTATGTACATCGCCCCTCATTGACTTGTAGAGACCACTTAACTTTTCATCGAAAGCCACCCGGGCGCGGGACAGGTCAAAGTCACTGGGGATGAAAACACCAGTAGACAATTCCCTCAACGCCCACTCAAATAATGTCCCGATGAAAGCAAATAATGCCCCAAGGTCTCAGCTGGGGTTGACATATTCCTGGAGGTCAAGTTGATGGAACAGTATGTGCTGCGCAAAATGCCGCACTACTTTGTTCGCAAAGGGCACGCCGACTATAGTCTCTCCTCCCACCTGACCATAAAGCCATGAGCATATTGTAGCCTGAAGGAGAGAATAATGCCGGACTTACCTTGATATCTCCATATAGGAATGCGTCGCCTTGCAGAAGGTTGCTGACGGTAAGCTCTATCTCCTCTTGTGTTTGGGTTGCCAAGGCTTCATCCAAATTGTAGCCAAATAAGACTGCCGTCCGAACTATATCCTTGACCTTTTTCCTGAGGTGCTTGGCAGTCTCGCCAATTTTTTCTGCGTGCTTTTTGGCGTCACTCCCATGGGACCACAAGGTAAGTTTAGCTGTTCTCAATATCAGCTGTCAGGTTACGATGAATATTGTGAGACTTACGATCATTGAATGCCGTTACGACAGCAGTGAGACTGGCAATCGCCTTTTCTGATCTTTCCTTGGATGAAAGTAGAAACGAATCGTCGAGCATCGACTGTTTCATGCCCTTTTTGGCCTTCAATTTTACCTTGGGTAGGCTCTCAAGACCGAACAGTGCAGAAGTTGGGGGCAACGACTCGGATGTCGTAGACAATGGTGCTGCAGGATGTGGTACACCTGGCATCAGGCTGTGACGTGATGGGCCAGCGTGATGTTCGGCATCGTCACTAAGACCATGCCTGCCACGATGAATGTCAGGCCTGTCAATAATTTTGTAGGGGGTGTATTGACTTCGGGATGGCGGCGGTGAGTCAACCTGACCCAATGATAGCGGCAGGTCGAAGCGAACATTCGACAGGCGGGCGTGAACATCACTGCCAGCGACTTCAAGGGTGTATGGATGCGGGACTGCCATGACTCCAGCCTCTGGGGCACTGTCAGTTGCGTCCGAGTCACCGAAACTCATGACCAAGGCCAAAATTTCCTTGGAGGATAAGGCTAGTGGGGTCTCTGCGGGGGTGTGATGAACCTGACTTGGCGCAGGAGCTGAACTGTTGTGCGGGTTTGACTCGTTTTCATGGGACAGCGGTGCTATGATGTCCAGCGAGGCGGCAGGCCGCATATCTGAGTCAGGCCAGCCTGACCTGGAGTCTGCCACTGGCGGCAGGTTCATCATTTCATCCCACCATTGTGACCATTCATACTCGGACATCTTGACATTTGAGTCTGGAGGTGGCTGAAAGCTGCAGTGGCTAACATCATGATCATCACCAAGCTCCTGGCGACGTGCAGTTTGATCTGAGCCTGGAGGAATCATAATGATGTTTGCCAAGGGACAATGGCGGTGGTTCGGAGTCAGGCTGAAGTGCCGCGGTCGAATACTGAACTTTGATATTTAACTTTAGTACTTACTGATAAACTAGTGACTCCTTGGTTGAGCCCCTTACTGGTATAATGCCCAGCCAGCGTGTCTTTCAGCCGTGGTCGCATATGAATCGCTAGCCGGACTCACTGCTGTCAGATGCTTGTAATGATGATAATGATAACGGCGAGGCATATTACATGTGTGACTTACTACTATGATATGCTATCGACAATCAATCATCAAATGTTATAAATTTCGACCATTCAATAGCCACTGCTTCTTCAATAGAGAGCTGCTTAGTTCTAGCGGGAATGACAACTTTGAACACTGACTTGAAATTTACGAAATATGATGGTAAGGATTGTCACAGTGGTATAGTAGTCACCAGTAGAGACCTGAAATACCGCAAAGAGCCAGACACAATGGTGATTAAGCTACTAGCAGTACTCCTGGGCCAGTGACAAACTTGAAGTTAGAATTCAGAAATCAAGTGACTTGATGCGGCATCATGGTGGCCGTAGTAAGACTTACCCAAATCCAGAATGGTTTTGTTGAACAAACCAATCCGAGTCACTCTTGATTGAACCTTACTTTCACGCCGTCACATCATTCGGTTTTCACTCATGTAATAACTGAGCTGGTGGTCCCCGGTCTGGAATGTGACGGGGACCTTCGAGTGGTGCACACACAAAGTTCTAAGTTCTATATTCTTAAACCCTTGGAACTATTAGTAGATGTCAAGCTCAATTTTCGAATTCATTAATGGGTTACGGGGCATGCAACAGCAGGCCTGTAAGCCTTACCCAAATACGGCGAGGATAACAACCCATATCGGCATGTCACGTGTCTATCATTACGATGAGCCCCCCGACCTACCATTTTAGTCAAGGTTTCCTCAATGAAACAGTCGAGTAATTCTACAAGGAAACGTCTGGGTTCAAACTCCTTCCAGGGAAATTAATACATCATGGCAAGTGTAGGTAATACCAGTGTTTTCAGTCTCACAGTGAAATCTGTGTGCCTTTCGAACCTTCATTCAAAGTCTTCCAACACGCTGCACACCAACAACTCATTGATAACAACTATGAGGCATTCTCACGCTGGCGAATCAGAAATGCACGCCTGTCTTACTCCTCCTCCAAGCTCTATCGGACAACTCAGTCCTACTCGTCAGGATGAGGACTTCGAGTCGTCCTGTCATCTCTGGCCTGATTCTAGCATCCAGACATCTACCGTGGCCCGGGCCAGTGACCACGACTCTGCTTTTCATGGGAGGTGACATTATCGTCGTGATATTCCAATGAGACTCAGAACGTCATCCAAACGCTTCAGGAGTCGCCGACCATCATCACCATCGTCTGACTCAGATGTTACAAATGATTCATCAGAAGATGAGCTTTTGACCTTGCCAGGCCTCCCTCCCTCAAAAAACCTGTCTTACTATGTGCAACATGCAAAAGGATGGTTCAAGCCTTATGACAGACAGGGCCATGGGCCTAATGCAATCGAGCTCCGTTTTTTTCATAAGTCCATCGGAAAATACTCTAGCGAGACTGACATGACTCTGACTGATGTCCAGGCGGTAAGTTAGCCTTCAATGCTACAATTTCACAATGATTGACCATTTATCCTAGGGGAAAGAACTATTCAAACATGGCTTGGAAGGCATGTCTAGCAAGGCTGTCGCTCAAGCTGTCGTTGCAATGCAAGCCACCCGCGAATCCAGGCGCTTGCGAGTTCTGACAACGGCTTGGGAGATCGAGTCATCGGTGCAGCGCACAAAGCTTCTTGAAAGAATGCTGGAGCAGGATGCTCTAGAATATGCTCGTAGTGATGCAGAAGCTTCCTCTTTCAAACAGCTTTTGGTCGGACGTACCTCACAAGAACTTGATATCGACATAGACTTCAATATCAGTGCATATAACTGCGATATCAGGTCGTTCGTTGTATCTGACGTACAGCTTGATCACATTGAGGATCTTGCACGCAACTTAGGTCTACCTGAGGAAGATATCAATGATGGCATGGACTCAGAGAGGGAGTCTCCCAACAGCAAGTTCATTTGTCAATAGTTGATGTGAGGCGATTATCACACTGATTGGCATGCGTGTAATACTAATCTCTATTACAGATCTCAGGAGTTGACAACGTTGAAGATTTATTCCTTGTTGTGTGGTGTATGTTTGCGATCGTTTTAAATTCGTCATTGATCCGATGGCAAAACAAGTGCAACAAATAGCTATCTGTTTGAAATATGTATATGTCACAATTTTATTTTCTTGAGTCCTCAGCCAAGAACAACGAAGGATTTGCAACATCAAGCTAGTGACTGACAACAAGCCGTCACTTTCCCACCGTGGTTGGTATACTAGAAGGGGAAACAAATCGACGTACTACTTACTTTGAGGTGACTCGGAGGGAATGGATCATGGCATATACTGTACTGTGCATGTACTGCTGATGAGAGCGGCTGTGCACAAGTATGAAATGGAGACGCCAGTCCATAATTGTCCTGTCGAGTGCTGGCTCTACTAGTACTAGTGGCACACTTGGGAGGAGAAGCATCAATAACAGCATCTGCCAGGTCCTCACGTGTCTTACGTTTACTACTGCTAGTATTACTAATAGTACCTCACGGTGGTCACAAGTTTGTAACTTTCAAAATCATGCCGCTCAAGCAGCAGCTATAGCCATGCAAAGCATTTCAATTTCATAGATGAACTATTTAGTATATACAATGCAAGTGGGAATACTACATAGCCGCTGCACAACAAGCACTGATCCTATGATCCCGGGTACACCGGGACACTCCAATGCTTCCTCCTGCAACAAAGCACAGTATTGTTCACGGAAAGCGTCGTAAAACATCTCGAAAGTGACCACATCATGGCCAGCAGTATGAACATGCGCGGCAGCTATAAGAAGATAGGTCAAAGGATACAGCAATGCGGCTGGTGGAGGGATCAGTCGAAACCTCTATACATAGATGGGCACTTCAAGAGCGGGAGGTTGGCTTGTACAATTGCAGACATAGATCTAAGGTAGCCTTAGCCCTGGATGATATGATGATGGGGCGCCCCCCATGCTTCACTGACTTGTGACAGTAGATCGGCTGAAAGCGCAGTTGCCGAGTTTCTAAATTGTGAAAAGAGATAATTTTGATGCGCTCTAACAATGATCTTCAGGGTGTGTAAGATGTTGTTTCAATCATACAGCTAGGTGATCACGCACCTTATCGTCTATGTCGGTAATATTCATAACAAAGTGCACGTCATAGCCAAAGCAGCCTGACATTATTCTTCACAAGATGTCTTGCGTGACATAATTTCTGAAACCATGTCAAAATTCAACCAGAGAGTAAACCCTGACCTCACGTGACCCATGTGAGAGGCATCGTAGACTGTGGGACCGCAGTTATACCATTTGACGTGAGAACCATCGATGGGTACAAATTCCGTCTATCTATATCAGCAGTCAGCAGATCGATCTAACACCCAGTTCAGACATGCACTTTGGTCTTGGTTAACGAATTGAAGATCTTAAGAACAGGTTGGTCAATTTGATGAGGTGGGTGCCATGCCGGTTGCCGAAGAGCCATCACTGCGTCCTTTAATGTATTCACTGACCTCCTGTGGGGCGCAGGTGCTCGATAGCCAGAACGAACAATAATATTGACTGGAGTTCTGATCATGCCATGAAGCCAGAGCTAGCGGCGGTTAGCTGGAGTCACAGGTGTGCTTATGTAATAAGCGCTGGCCAGTCCAAAGTTGACGCGAGTACTACCAACTCGAACTGTCACTCTAACTACTAATTAACTCAGTAGGGTCCGACGAATGCACAAGAAAGTTCTATGGCTTGTTCTTTTGCTCTTCATTGTCAATCTAATAGCCATCGCAATGGTATCTTGCAATGCTCCAGGCTGCTCCTGGGAGAAAGCAACAGACAGTGGTCGAGGGCTTACCAGGCATCGTACGTCATGCAAATTTTATCACCGGTCCAGAGTCCTAGCCAGCCAAAAACGACAAGAAAGGATGAAAGCAGCCGCCAGAGCTGCTTCTCTGGTACGGTCATCATCTGGAATGCTACGGTGAGGTGAATCAGGCAGTTCTTCAGTAAGTGATCGATTTTCTACGAATTCCATGAATCGGACAGTTCAATTGTTACACAATTCTAGACAACAATATTACCTGTTCCTCATGTGGGGCGTGATCATCGTCCCAAACCCATTTTTTCGTGCGAGCCAGCAAGCAGGCGGACGCAGGATGGCATTTCTACTGGTACCGCAGGGAGCCTTGAACACTCAGAGCAGCGGCAACCTCACTTTGATGCCGATGATAGTGTTGACAACGCAATGGATACCGACACTTTAGGTATGCCTCAGATTCATTATGGTTGAACAACGTATTTGCTCAAACTACTTTTCACTCTCCAGAAGAAACTTCGCACCATAGGCTGAGGCGAATACCTAGATTTTTCGATGATGCTCCTCTTCCTGATGAGGACAGTAATTACTCAGATAATATCGAAGTTTTACCTTCTTGAAGTCCAGTTCCGCCTCAATCTAGGATCCGGAGAGTTCTGTTGACTTTGCGAGATACACTCCAGACCAGTTACAATTCTCTCGGACTCTACCGGCTATACCCTCGTCGCCCATCCTTTGAGCCCGACAGATTTGTCCCATCTATGTTACTTTCAACAACGTGTCCGAAAGCCATACAAGAGAATGATACATGCATCCTCCCACCTCCGTACCCTTTTCCCAACATGACAGTCTATCAACTCATGTCTTGGATGAACTCCGGCAGCAATAAGAAATTGGAGGCTGAAGTTGCCCGTCTCATGAAAGATGTAATGCTGGCAGACGACTTTGACTTGAAGCACCTGGAAGACTTTTCGGTGAAGAAGAGCTTACGAGAATTGGACAACGACGCCAACAAGAATAAGATCGAGTTTCCAGATGACTGGGCCCAGGCTGACGTCACCATTAGCATCCCCACCAAATCAAAGGATGATGCGAGACTTTTTACTGTTCCAGGATTCCACTTTCGTCCCCTCATCGAAGTTATTTGTTCAGCTTTTGTGGATGTCCAAGCTAACGCATTTCACCTCTCACCTTTCAAGTACATGTGGAAAGATCCATTGGATAGTCACCAAGAGCGAGTATTCAACGAGTTATATACCTCCGACTCTTGGTTAGATGCCCAGGACGAGCTGCAAAAGCTCCCAAGGGAGCCTGGTTGCACACTGGAGCGAGTAATTGCCGGTCTTATGTTTTTTTCAGATACCACGCATCTGGCGAACTTCGGAACGGCAAAGGCCTGGCCCCTCTATCTATACTTTGGAAATCTGACAAAGTATGCGCGCTCTGCACCGAAGTCCGGTGCATGCCACCTGGTGGGGTTTCTACCTTCGGTGCATTCTCCTGCTGTATCCTCAAGGATTGCTACCAATATTGCCCATAAGCTGCCTGATAGGGTCAAGGACCTTCTGAGTAGCTTGCCTCGCATATCTAAAAGTGGCATTACTGCCCTTCACACGCACTGCCGACGCGAATTGTTCCATGCATGCTGGGATACCTTACTAGACGAAAAGTTCCTTCACGCATACAAACATGGTATGGTGTTGAAATGTGCAGACGGTGTGTTACGCAGGATATTTCCGCATATATTCACATATTCGGCTGATTACCCTGAAAAGTGCGTTCTATCTTCGATGATGAGCAATCACTCAACAACTTTCAGGGTTTTAATTGCGACCATTAAGGATATGGGCTCATGCCCATGCCCTCGTTGTCTCACACCGAAGAATGTGTTTACTTCCCTAGGCCTTCGTAAGGATATGAAGAGCCATCTACAAAATCTTCGAGTCTATATTACAACTAACGTTGTCAGAGCATGAGAATATATTTATCAGTGGGGAAACACTGTGGACAGTACTAAGGTTGAGGAGATGCTTGGAGAGGGCTCGTGGGTGCCTGTTGTGGTGAGTTCAGATTGTCCACCACTCTTTCCTATTGACTCAGATGAGCGACTCAGAATAAATTCGTCGAGAAGTTGGGAGCAATAGGCCTTGACCCGTTTCGGATGCTCGTCGTGGATTTCATGCACGAATGCGAGCTGGGTACGTGGAAGGCATTATTCACCCATCTCATCAGGATTCTTTCTGTGCTTCCGGGGGGAAATCAGTTAGTTGCGATCCTAGACTCAAGGTAAGTGAAGTTTTCATACAGCATTTATCGCGTAATAAGGACCAAACTCTATCCTCCTATAGGTTTCGTCAGGTTCCATCTTTCGGTAATGGGGTGATTCGAATATTCGTGAACAACACATCTGAAATGAAGAGACTCGCGGCACGAGATTTTGAAGATATCCTGCAGGTTTGTTCCCCTTTTACTTGACCAATAACTATGCTGATTGTTACGACAGTGCGTCGTCGTGTGTGAACTCGGGTGGTTCAATCGGCAGTAGTTGCAAACAAGCAACGTCTGGTATGCCGAAGTCGGTGAGATCACCTCTACAGAAGAGCAGAGGTTGCTAAGTCGAACGGTGGTTGACTATGATCGCGAGTTACAGGCAGAAGGGTTCTCAAGCCCTTACTGAAGGTACGGATCGAGGGGTCTGGTAAACCAAGGTAGATTGGAATACTAGTTCTAGGGTTCTGGTCTGAGTAAGACTAAAGTAAAGAACAACTACTTTAGCGTCGTGACTTATATAAGTCTACTCTGTCGCATCTAAGCTCAGCTCAAAGCTGGGTTCTAATCGCTTATCTATCGAGTCAGAGATAACTAGCACAAGGTCGGCCTTCTATCTACTGCAGCGCAGTCCGCAGTCCTTCTATCAGTACATGAGGCAACCATGAGGCTTGCCTTCTATCTTGATAACCATTAATAGACCTTCTAGGTCTATGTCGTTATATGGTATCATCGTCGTCATCGGTTCTCCGAGGTTCGCCGATGTTCTTGTCGTTATCTGTAAGCGTTCCAGAACGCTTACCTAAGCCCGGCATCTTCCAGCTTATCTTCTATCTGTCATAAGGCCTAGGTCGGCCTATCTTCGTCATCATGGACCTGTGGTCCAGTTCTTCATCTTTACGGGCCTTTGGCCCTTCGTTCTGGTTCATCACTAGCTTTCCGGGCTAAGTGCGTTTCTTCTTCTACATCGAGCCTTCCTGGCTCGGTACGTATCCCGTGTTCTATCACTGCCGTGCGGTGGCAGAGGGCAGGTCGGTAGCTGGGGGCTCATGCCAGGTCATGTGACAGTTACTGTAACACTGATTGCCTCTCTTCAGTGTGCGATACCCATGTTTGAAGGCCTATTTCCTACTGATCACGACGCAATCGTGCAGTCTCTCTTATATAGATTCGCACAGTGGCATGCACTGGCGAAGCTCAGAATGCATTCTGAGTCGACCCTATGTTTCTTCGAGAACACATTCAAGGATCTATCTAAGCAGTTGCAGGAGTTTCGCGAATTTACCTGCGCCGCCTTTGTCACTGTGGAATTGCCGAAAGAGAAGGCGGCTCGCTATCGAAGGTTCGTGAAGCAAGTTGGATCTAATGATGTCCCCCCAGAATCTAGTGGACCGAGGGCGAAAAAGTTTAATTTGAATACCTACAAGTTCCATGCAATGGGAGATTACATGCGGACTATCCGGCTCTTTGGTACGACAGATTCTTTTACCACTCAGATTGTGAGTGTCTTGCATAGCCCTCAAGGGCATTTTTGACATTATGTTATTGCTTAGGGAGAGCTGGCGCACAGAGCCTTAAAAGCATTTTATCCTCTAACTAGTAAGCTTGACCCTCCAAAACAGCTGGCGAAGCATGAA
>MU172275.1:1158737-1180467 GCA_016695485.1 Suillus hirtellus | reverse complement strand
CTCGTGGGATACATAGTCATATTTGGTAGGAGCAGAATTACACGATACTACAGCTGCAATGACTACAATTTCAAGGACTCATGCGTTCACTGATGTGTGACTGGGGGTAGATAGAGCTATACAATCGCGGGTTAGGCAGTGCTGTCTAAGCTCGAGTCAAATTCCCAAGAGACGTACGCCAGATCTTTAGTCACGAATCTAAGTGCTGGCACAGATTTCGTGTCCTCGATTCCCGTGCTCGAGTTACATGCGTACGGGAGACAGACTACGTAGGAGTTCCATGAGACTGCACATCCGGGGTCTCTACGATCCAAACACTAGTCAATACGTAGACTAGGTTTCACCGTGCTCGTGTTAAGCTCGCATCATGATCACCATGACAGCTTGTCTGTCTTGCTCTGGGCTCAGACTGCTGGCCCGCGCTCCGACGTATCAATTTTGTAGTCCGCCAATGACTTCTTTGACTTGGCGGACTCACTCTTACAGAATGAAAGTTACTGCAACACGAAACCATCAGGATAGCCTGTATAATCAGAAACAAGGCTTCTAGCGTGGAGTGACAGGCTTATTGTCTCCCGTGTGAAATTTCTCTTTCGATTTGAGGATGGTGTCGTATATGTATCCAAGATATGTCAATCACGAATCATCAATCATGATGTATCTGGCAGTGCAGTACATTACCATCACATCAAGCGCATGATGCATTGAATATAGTGCGTTCTAGACCAGATTCGCTCCATCCTTGATATATCTCTGTTCATCGTTTTGGATAACCCAATAGTTCAAGCGTACGAGGCAACGGATAAGGTGAGATACATTTGTTCCACTTCGACCTACTCTGTATCACTGTTTCTTGTCCGACTTCTCTGATGCTATGCCGCAGAATGACCCTTTTCCATAAGAAGAAGACTGTTGCGCATCGGTCTCGGCCTTGCAATTCTATGTATATGTTTGTCTCGATCACATCACGCTTAAACCTGTGTTAGAATGATGGCTACAAGATTTCATAAAGAGCTCCTCAATTTTTGCATGTGGTGCTATCTGTATGTTGCGACATGTGACTGTTTGGATTCGTATCTTTGGCATCCTGTGAAGGTGGAATAAGGATTCTAAAGCGACGATGTGTCTGTACGATGGTTACAAAGGTCCGACAACGGTATGCTTGGTTTATCTGATGGATCTCGCTTTTAGTTCGCAACCATTACCGGCTCCTGCTCAAGTCGGCACTGCAAAACATCACTGAAATAAAATGGCCACTGATCGAGGCTGTACAATCACAAATTGGGCTTTTTGTGCCTGTTACAGGACGCTGTTGTTATAGACCACTAACCTTCCCCACTCGCCTACACCTATCCTCGACCATGACCTACGTCTCAAATGATCCAAGTTGGTGGCCGAAAATGAATCTCGTTATGTTTTTCAGCTATTGGGAAGGTCTGTTACATCAAGATGTCTGGAGCTAACGTTGACTTACGATTTTGCAGTTGCTACCGGCGTCGTGATGGTATATGATTGGGGTGAGCAGGACAGTGTTGGAAAATCGCTGATATTCTCATGATATTTTAAGTCTTAACATCCGGACAAGAGGTACGTAGATGTTATCACCGTAGCAGCCAACTCGCTAAGAATGGTGCCATAGATTGAACTCATCTGGGTGAGTGACAAGAGTCACGTATCAGAAGAAAACAAGAATACAATGATTTCACGACAGAGACAACAGTGGTCTCTCATGACTGTGCTTTATTTGATTGTTCGTACCTCATGCTGTGCTTTAGCATGGTGGGCAACTTGTGCTGAATACAAAGTTTTCTAGATACGCTATATCAGAACACCATATTCTGTGTATGTGTCGCGACCAACAACTTTGCACTGTGCTAATAGCTCATATCTGACAACCAGTGTCAATCTTCTGAGTATGGCTCATATGCGCTGTGCTCCATTTTCTGACCCGCGGGACAGGAAGTATGCCATCGGTATCGCTGACAGATGCAGTGAGTATTCTGCAACCATCTCATTCCCATTCAATCAATACGCTCATGTGTAGGGGTGAGTGAGATTCCAACCATTGAACTCGGCTAAATATAATGTCTCAATAGGTGTAAGTCAAAGTCTTTGATACTAGTGCGAGGGCGTTCGCTAATTGCGAGTTTTAGGCGCGATCACGTACTACGCAATAAATGGCACAACTGTGGCCGTGATTTGCATGTTGGGCGGTAAGTGACTCAAGTGCAATACATCTGTGATATTGACTGACTGACACACGATGCAAGTGATCACTATTGCTCGGTTGCATGCCATGTATCAAGGATCTAGAACGATGCTTATATTCCTTGTTATTATATTCCTGGCTATAATCATCGCCTGTGGAGTAATGACAGCAATAGAACTCGACAATATTGTAGCAGGTAAGCTTTACTTGTTGACTTGAAGAACGCGGCTCATTGAACAAACACCAGAGGAGTCGATACTCTCTGGCACATATATGTGCGGTTATGTATTTGGAGGGGACGAGCAGCTTCTTACTTCGATGTTTTGGATGTTCAACACTGTTTGGGAGATCCTCGTACTGTGTCTTTCAGTCTGGGTTGCCGTAAAACACTTCCGTGAGCCGCGACGACTCGGCCCATCGACAGGATCGACCATCGGGGACTGTTTCAGAGTGCTCATACAAGCTCACGTTCTTTATTTTGCAAGGTGGGCTTGTAGAGTGAACGCGGTTATATTCTTCTGCTCAAGTTCCGCATATGTTAGCTTTGTTGGTGTCTCTTGCCTTCAGCTTGCTGTCCTCTCTTCAGAAATCTTGGTCCGTTGACCTGTCGTCGATATCTGCATGCAACCGCTGCTTATCATTTCTGTAGCATTCAGATTCTATCACACCTCTGATACTCGGAGGTGCTCTTCGAATTTTATCGGCCGTGCAGATGTTTGTGCTGGGACCACGCCTCATCCTTAGCGTTCGAGAATACCACGCCAAACTCGTGGCATACTCCGATGCAGAAACTAGCATGAATTCGATTGTTTTCCAGGAGCATGTACATGTATCAACTAGCAGTACTGTGTAGGGACATGCTGGCCGATGCTTAAAATATAACAAGAATCCGTCAAAGTGCCTTGATAGCTGATTCTGATTCTGCGCGTTGGTGGTCCACTGTCTGAACATATAGACATTGCGAATCATGAAGCCAGATGGTTGATAATTTGTTGGTACTCAGATTCAATTCTCTCCACCCGATGGGCAGCTGCAAGCTTAACACGAGCACGTGAAACCTAGTCTACGTATTGACTAGTGTTTGGACCGTAGAGACCCCGGATGTGCAGTCTCATGGAACTCCTACGTAGGACGGTCTGTCTCCCGTACGCATATGACTCGAGCACGGGAATGGAAGACACGAAATCTGTGCCAGCACTTAGACTCTTTCCTAAAGATCTGGCGTACGTCTCTTTGGATTTGACTCGAGCTTAGACATGTATTTCATACACAACCCATGCCTATCTGCAGGTACCAATCTTATACTACATGTGGAAGTCTGCATTCAGAGAACTTTGGTCCTCGCGTTTAGACCCCAACTTGATCAAATCATCAATTCTAATGTTCAAGGCGGGATTTTCCTTATGACATTGCGTCTATGATAAGCTCTAACTCCCTGCGACCCAATATTGTTCCCTTCACAGTCATTCGCCCGAGTCCGGTCCAGATGATCTCGTTGGGCACCTTCACTTTCAAACTCTTGTGGTCGTACTTAGCAGGATGGACTGTGTTTTGCAGTCGCATTAATAAACACAAACGTATGTGTATGATCCAAGCTGTTCAACGAACTGACTGTTGCATACGGGGTCAAAAAGGCTACAGGTTCACCGCCAGGATACGACAGCATTATTCAAACTGATGCTAATGGCTTCGACCGGCATGTACACCTCAGACTGCCAAGATCACTGTTTCGACCCAAAAGGCGGGCCGGTTCGACATCCAGAGTGGATTGCTATCTACGATGGCGATCCAAGCGACGTACTGGAGGATGAGGAACTCATGAGCAAACATGTTTATAGATTCCTGTATCCTTCGTGGGAGTCTCGAACAATCAGCTGTCTGGATCCAATTTTCGACAGTCAGCATCCACGAGATTGGTGTTCGCGTTTGAGGATATCCCGTCTAGTGGTTCCTCTTTCTTGGCTGCGATTCCTGTCTTGGCCTGCTTCTTGATGCACTCTAGGAACTAATTAACCTGCATCTAGACTCGCTCCAGGCAGACCCAAAGAATGTCCAGCTCCCTTGCCAATTCCTGGTTTCTGTACAAGAGTGGCTCGAAAGGCACGAATGGCATGTCAGGTACCAGGAGGAGAGCTGAGGTCGGACTCCGAGAAACGGCGCTTGATCTTGCCAGTGGCTTGGAAAATCTGGATATGTTGAAGCGCCACTAGTACTCTTACACTTAGCATCCATGCACGCCGACGGAGGATGGTCCGTTTGTTCCTGTGGCTCCGAACGAGTAGAAATGAAGTATTAATTATCATAATGCATACATCGATCAAATGAATATCTGTAGCGTGAAAATACGAGTGATGTCATTGCATGAGGTCATGAATTTTGCAAATGCGGTGCCAGCAGCCTGCATGTATGGTCGCTAATCTGGACATTTGTATATAAAGTACACTAATAGTTATCAAGTTGATGGTATCGAGTCATAGACGAGTCAGACTTCCACATATATATAGCCAACGAAACGTGATGCAAGATAATATTTTGTCGGGCAGCTTAAGGAAAGCTTTTTCTTGTTTCCGTATATCACTTCGTCGATTGACTCTGCAACAATGTCAACTTAATCCTGGGTCGTTGCTTAGATGCATGTGTAACTTACTCGAAGGTAAATTCGGGCATTCGCAGCACACTGTATGGGTACAGGCAACGTGTGCGATCGTTGTTCGACCTCCTGTTTCTTGTGTTTCGTAGGAAGCGTCGAGCTAGGTTCCCCATACTATAGTTATGTAAGACACCAAACGACAGTCCAGCTGTGACCACAAGCACTTACGCGATCGAATATGTGCATGTCAAATTTACTCATAACAGGAATGCTTCCTCGATGCTTGGCATCGGTATCAACAGCAGCGACGTGCTTGTGCGAGGATGAGTCAGAACTACAGGATGACTGCTTGGAGCTCTTCTACGTGAACGTTGCTCATCAGGTGCTGACCACTCTGCAAAGCGATGTCACTTACAGTATTAGCGCACCTGCGTGCCTGAGTCCCGAAAGTTGACATAGTTATTAAGAGTTTAGAATGTAACGTTCGGCTTTTGAGAGTGGGCTGAGTTGGTGCTGCTGGTACTACTTGCCATCAGGAGTATATATACCCTGCAGCATGTCCTTGACGGTCGTACTTTAACCCGGCTATGACAGCTTGCCATGGCGGTTGACGCTCAAGACACGATTGTCAAAGAACCAAAACATCGGCGATAGAACCTAACAACATAAAAGTGGTAAGAATGAAATTGGCGCCCTCATACTAAGATAGAAACCCGATGGCCTGCTGGCTGCCACAATAGGACAGCCTGAAAAAACGTGGGGTATGTGATATCTGCCCATTTCGAATTGAGAATCGATATGGATAGATTTGACCATCAAGAACACCGGCATCAAGACCTGGCCTGTTGCCAAAGACTGGATAGTAGTTATCTGACAAGGGTCCTTGTTTAGAGATTAGTTGGAGAGCGACTCACGTGGATTTCGCGGTTGCACCAGACATATACTTTTTATCAGTACCAACGTGTTTGGTACCGCTCGCCTGCATAGGCCATGCATCAAGAGAATACTATGCATAGCAAACGATTTAACCTATTGATGACCGGAATAGGTCGGTTATAGAATCGTACCTACGGATTGCAATGGAGTGCTGTGCATGTAGTAACTGATGGGCCTGTCGAGGAGATTTCGGATTCAAAGGCTGTGTACACTGTAGAACAGCTGTACACCGTGAATAGTACCAGTCTACTAGAGCTAGAGTAGTATGTACTTACGCCGTCGCGTCGTGTGACTTTTTAATCTTACCACTTCCAACTTCCAAGTGGGCCAACTGCAGCCGTGCTTCTATCGCCACCAATATTGCTTTAATTGTGTAGGCAATTGCAGGCAGAACACTTTCCGCTTAGCTCGGTTTCATGATATCCAGATGTTGGACTCAGGACATTCAGGACATGTGCACGTCAGTGAGTGGTATTGATAGAAAAAATGGTCAAATTAAAAAAAAATATTGATCTGATTTACATATTTTTTTTGCAAAGTACTACGAGGCAGTCTCGTCATGTTGCAATTCTGACGAAGTCACACTCAGTTGCAACGGTCTCGGGTGCCGTCATCTCCCGCAACATTAATCGAGGAGGCCGCAGTCTGTTTTCCAGAAGATCCTTATCTTTCGGAAACAATTAATCCTAAATGATAAGTTCGCCATATGTTGCTGCAGGCGCTCGTGCCTGTGCACAAACATGGCTTCTGACGCTCAGGCAACACTCTTTCCGGTTTTCCCGGAATCAGGATTGCCGCCGGGCCCTTTTCTGTTCCCCCCTATGCCCTTGCGCAACAGCACGCGGCAAGCGGGCAACCGTCGAGCGCTTTTCTATTTTCCCACCGCGTCTTATACTTATCTGACATATTAAAGCGCAACGCCTGGATTAGGAAGAGCCCCATCATTTACATTAAGTGCTAGCCCGTTGCACCCATTCTCTTCGACGGGCATCGGTATGTCCCGGCCCCGGGATTGTTATGTTACTCAATAAATCACACCATTAGCAGCCTTTTTACTAGAACCAGCTCTTCTTACTAGCGCTCACACTCAAAAGGTATAGTGACTCCTTCTAGATAGGCTGTGCATTGAATTGGTTGCTTGCGGCAATTCGGCTCTGACTCACTTACTGGGGAACATACACTGCGCCCGCTGTTTGTCCCAAATTATAGCCTACTTGCTCTCAGGCTTTTCGATTGAGTGGCGAAATTGCTAGTTCATACACACGGGCATTTTGAAACCACCGTCGACAATTTTGTGAATGGATGAGACATACATTCACGGTAACCAGCATACATAGTATCAAACTATATGGTAGAGTCGTTGAAGTCATAAACAGGCATCAAATAGCAGGTCATGAAGAAACTAAACAAAAGTGGAAAGCATCGGAAGCGTATCAATATACCCTACGGACGAAGACCAGCTCCTAGAAGACCTGCATCATCGACGTAGAACGTGCTTCGCAACACGAGTAATATGCAGAAAAATAACAAAGTGGAAGGCACCGGATACAACACAAGAGTATCAAAACACCACAATTCGAATGACGAAGACTAGCTCCTAGCATCGAGAAACTTGCCGATCGACGTATGCGCTTCCAAACATGACAAAACAAAACAAAACAAAATAGGAAGCATTAGATGATTTGGATCCACCAAACCGTATGGGCACACCATGGCTCAAATGGCGAAGAGCTGAAGACCAGCTCCTAATAATAGGAGGCCTGCCTCATTGACAAACGTGCTTCATGCGCAGCGGCACAGCCAAAGTGCACGAACGATATTCGAGAACTCTGCAGTGCTCTGATCCTAGGAAAACCCGTACTAGAGGTGACGCGTGATGTCTCGATAAGGGATGTTTCCTTTATCAACTCATAATACTCACTCGTTCAAAGATACGGGCCCGGTAAGCACCCTGGCCAGCAAAGTGATCAGATACAGGAGCATCCGCAGCTGCGCGGGGCGCAGTAGCACTCGAGTCACCCCTCTGACTCTGAATAAACTGGTGAGCGTGAGCTCTTGCCAGCACAGGAGGATGGTAGGTTGGTGAGACAGGCTCTTCGACGTGCTTTGGCGAAGGACTGTCGTGGTGATGGGACTTCTTTTTCTGTCCGCCTGAGGACTATACCAGAAGTTAATACACGACAAGCATGGTATACGGGGGGACATACACGGGCGGCCAAGCGTGCTTGGTAGGCGAATGTACTCATGTTTGTAGGGAAAGGATGTGGTTCGTGAACGGATTCTGTTTGACCGTTAGTCTGACTTGAGATAGGGACAGGAAGATGAGGCGCGTCGTAAAAGCGAATGGAACGGCCTTTGTCGTCGAACGTTGAAAGCCTGAGGGACTCCTAGCGATGTGATAGATTATATTATATACCAGATCCTGGGACAGCCATCCCTGACTCGTGTACAGTCGTCATTGCCGCATGAGGAAATCCAGGGCTTAACACAGTTCCCGTGCTGTATACGTACAACTTGACAGTTGCCGGCAAAGTTCCATGGAAAATGACATCAGCTGTGTTTCGGTAGACTCGGCATTTGGTAAAGAGCGATTGAACAATACAAAGTGTTATCGCGTTTTGCAGAACAGGCTCCGCTATAACGAATACACAAGCTCAGTGCAACGAAAGAAGGGGCTATCTTTTTTTCGTTTGGGTTTGCCCAAAAAAGACTTGATACACAGCATAATGTTCCATGCGGTATGTCATCAGAAAAAAATAACCTGCGCGCTAGACCCTACATTGCGTCACGATTCAGTCTAAGGATCAAGACAAGTGGCATGAGTGGCTGCTACTGGAGACCAATGGGGTAACAGAGTAAGCAGCGCTGGTCCTGGATCCCTGGCATATTCCACGCAGATTCTAACCACAGCAATGAATACATCAAGATTCTGTAGTTGAACGCTGAGCGCTGAACCGCAAGTGTTCGATCGTCCTGAGTGTACGCATATTAATGCTACTTGCACGTTGTATCATGCATGGCTTGCCAAGAGAAGCGCGTCGCAAGCGGGATGAACTGGTTGGAGGTCCGTGAGCTTCGGCTTGAAGCTCGAACGTGAGGCCTGAGGAATGGGCATAGAAGCTGGAGGCTGAACTCGATCGATGTGGCACGCACTGGACCGCCACAAGTTCTAAACGGGGCGTCATCGTCATGCGGGCGCTTGAGACGGCCACGCTGAACTTGGCTTGACATCAATTTTAATATCTTCCGGGTTTCGACCTAAATGTCGCTAACACCGTTGTTGGTTTCGACGGTTTTGCAGTCCATCCTGCACAAATCAGCGTTCTTCAGTGCAAAAAGCTGAGTAGTCCGGAAAACGAGTGTTGAAGATTTCGTTGGAAAACCTGTCGAACTGAGTGAAAGGGTAGTAGAAGGGTTAGACAATACTTGCGAGTACCTCCTCCGCGCACTAGTACTGTTTGTGTTTCTTTGACTGTCGTCGAATCCGAAGCTCTTGAGTAATTCATTCGGGTCGCCCTGCCAGCTGCTGCGTAGAAACATCTAATCAGATTTAGTTCGGGTAGTAGCCGAGTAACAGTGGTGCAATGCACATGCGCAAGTACCGAAGTCCAATTTAGAGACATTCCATTGTAAATAAATTGGAGTTCAGCCAGATGTGCCTCGTTGCTTTGCCACGACCTTCTCCATCACTTTGTAGCTAGTTAGTCCTTGTTTTCATCGTCCACTGCTTTTTTGATTCTTTTTCCAATACACCCTCAGGCTACTAATGCGACTATTCCACCCTCTCAGTGTTTTTGTCTTTGTCATCTTATCATCTCTCGTCAATGCCAGCGTTACAGTGTACCACCAAGTCCCATTAGCAGATTCAACAACCACTGCATCTTCCGCAAATTATACCGGCGCTGCAGCTTATGATCCTACTGTACTAACACCCCCGCCCGTCCCCTCAGGGCTCACAACACAATTTGGAATCCAGCTCTCCAGTTCTTCGGCAACTGTGCAGGGTCTGAGTATACCCCAGAAAGGGTCGTTTATGGGGTTTTCTATCGAATTCACTGTCATCAACCAAATTTGTTAGTTCAATCATGTCCTATCCAGAAGTCATGTACTGATCACAGATGGTTGCAGTCGGTGTAAATGCGTAAGTCTTGATGAGGCCGCGATGTCCACATACATGAACTCATATGTCATAGCACATACTTGCAGGTCCCATTCTTAAATCTCATGGCCATCCTTCGCGAACGGGCAGGCGAGGTGCTCATTCGAGTCGGAGGCAATACTCAAGAGACTGCAGTCCTCGTGGATAGTCTTCCTGGAGGTGTGATGATGACAAAAGAACGCGGCAGTACGGGTGATGTGGTGCGTGCAGTGTGCATGATCGTTATCGGTGACATCATGTTCAATCACTTCTTTCTGATTACTTCAGACTGCAACTCCAACACTTCTTTACACGGCCGAAGTTTTTTACATGATGGCGAACATCTCGGCCCTTGTAAATACCAAATGGTTCCTCGGTAAGGCGCATATAACCTAATTTAGACCGTCAGTGACATCGGCATAGGCATACCTTTTAACGACACGAATAACCTCCGACTTGGCATCGCGGAAGTTGGCGAAGCTGTGTTGAGTGGTCCCGGATATCTGCTCGGGTTCCAAGTTGGAAACGAGGTATGTCCTCTCCGCATCTCAAACTGATCACTACTCATCATCGCAGCCCGATCTTTATGCAGCGTTCGTGGTCTTGTTTTGTTCTTTACGCTAAAATACTGACAGTTTCATCAGACACGATGTCCGACCTTCCACATACTCACCCTTTGACTACTTCGGCGAGTTTGGAACAGTAGTTAACGCCATCAACAGCGATAGTAATATTCCTGTTAAAAACAACCTGGTTGCTCCATCTATCACAGGCGAATGGACTCCAGAATGTTCAGTTCTAATTCTTTCTTGCAGTTGGCACCAAAAACTAATCTAATATCATTAGCTGTGTGGGACACCGGACTCGTTGGATCCTACTCTTCAAGCTTGAGTGCACTAGCAGTTGAACAGTAAGCCCCTCCGTGATTTTCATGCAGTTTCTCAAACTTTTCAAGTTACCCAACCGATAACTGTTACGCTTTGTATGGCATTGGTTCTCCTGTCATCCCGCAAAACGTTTTTCAAAACTTCCTCAACCATGCCTCTGGCATCAATATCGTCGCCCCTTATCTCAATTCCACCAGCTATGCGCAATCGGTTGGAAAGCCCTTCATCATGATGGAGACAAACACAGCATCATGTGGTGGCTTACCAGGGATTAGTGATACCTTTGGCGCAACTCTATGGGCACTCGATTACGGCCTTCAGATGGCCTATAGCAACTTTTCAGGTGCAATGATGCACGTCGGTGGTCAAGATGTGTACTACAATGTAAGTTACGTGTTCTGAGCCCTTTGAAGATGTCACTGAGCCACCCACCACGTCCAGCCTTTCACTCGTGAGCTCCCCCTTGGCAATTCAAAGCTACTGAGAGAAGGTCATACTGACATTTCTGTTTAGCACCTCCTACGAATCAGTCATTATTCCACCAATGGACGATTGGCTCTATATTCTACAGCACAATGGTCGTCGCCGAAACGTTCGGACCCTCTGGCAACGCACAAATCATTGATCTGCAGGCCAACACCAACAACACGTATACCCCTGGCTACGCAATCTACGAGAATGGTGCTCCCGTGCGACTCGTACTACTTAATTACGTATCAGATCCAAGCGGTGCGAGCGCTTACACAGCAACGATTTCCATCGGCGGTTCGGGGATTGGGCAAGACAACGCTACGCCTGCACAAATACAAGTCAAGTACGTATTCTATAGTTATGTTATTAGTGGTGCTACCCGCTGACCAATTTCTATCTTAGATATCTAGTGGCACCTTCCGTGTCGGAGAAGTCCAACATTACGTGGGCAGGCCAGGTGCGTCCGGTCACCAATATATATTTTCCCTTCACTGATGTCCTTTTCAGACCTTTGGCGGGACCTTCCAGTCTGATGGCCGCCTAACAGGCACAGAGAGTGTGCAGACGATTAACTGCGACCAATCGTCCAATACATGTCAAGTGACTGTCCCCGCTCCTGGCGCCGCACTCGTCTTCCTCTCCTCCTCCGCATATGCAGAGTCAGGCAACCCCTCCACCCAAACATTCTCCACCACGATGGTCACGAAGACAGTAGCGACGGTGGACCCGAGTGTGCTGGCCACCTCGAACGGGATGTCGGGAGACACATGGAGGCTTGGAAGCACGAGTAAGGGGAGCATTGGTGCTGGCCTGAGGACTTCACTTCCAATTGTTTCTGTTGTCGGTGCAGCTTTGCTGAGCACCGGCATGCTATGCACGTGGTTCTGGTCATGATTTTCATGCTGACGAGTCAAAATTCTTGGTGGAACTACCACCACCGTAAATATCTGTCACGATGTTCACGATGCGGTCAAAATTCTTGGGACTGTATATTACATACTGAAATGACGATGAGGACACTTATATCTAGTTGTCGTTTTACCACAGAATGGTGTATTAAATATGTAGAATTGGACATTGAACCGTAGAGCATTAGTATTAAAAAGTTGCTGCGACGAGGCCGACTTGCAGACCTATACTTCCTGATATGTACCACAGTGGAGGATCCTATGTGGTGCCCAAAGCCATTTTCCAGTGCGATATTCGTCCGCGGCGTCAGGCTGGGCCGTGCCTGAAACGGTGATATAACCCCAGGTAAGGCTAGTACATAATGGGTTAAGCTTTTAGTACCGAGCGGAAAGTACATAAACTTCTTTTAGGTTGCATCCTGCCCGACAAACACAGTAACAGTAATGCCGGAGGCTCACGCAGCAGAGAAAGAAGCACTAATAAGTATACAGCGGTTTTTTTGGCATCTCTTTGAAAACCGCGGCCAAGTGATGACCGAGGCCTACGAGGCCATGGGGATGGCGGAGATTAGTACCTTCACGGTATGACTTCAATGAAACCAATACCAGCTTCAAGACGTCCCGCAGATCGAGATGAAGAACGATTTGTTGCCAGAGTTCAGGAGGCAGTGGCATAAATACGTTGATCGGTGTCGCATCATGGTAGCGTTCCACCCGTGCGACTGCAGATTGTGCGTCGGGTTTGTATCCTTGCAATGGCCTGTTGGAGCTACCATGATCGTTAGAGTCCACTGATATCCTGTTGACGCGTGAAATATTGTGTTCAACGGTTTGGCCGCTGATCGAAAATGGTGAGATCATCAAATGTCTAGGCGAATGAGCGTCCGTCCAAAACTCGTCCAGTATCTCTTTCAATTGCATGTAATGGCATTGGGTAACCGTATACACCCAGAACAAGAGTCATAATGGCGGCAGTAGGAGATATACATGTTTCGATAACGGTAAATATAGTACTCACGAGTGAGGTAGAATATTGAACAGATCTGAACAATCAGTTTCGAGCGTCAGGTTGAATACTCCATTTTAAGGGCCACTGATAGACCATGAATTCTATAAGCCCGCGAAATCACTGCAGTCTGGGTACAAGGAAAAATGGTTGTAAAAGGCTAGGTGGTTGATTATATCATGGCTCAAGAATTTCTGCAAAACAGTGGTGTCATCAGTCATCTGTACTGAACAAATGGAAAGGGAGGGGAATGGAAGGTAGAAGTAGCGTATTTGAGCTCAGGCAGTTGATAACCCAAGGGTTCCGCAGTATACTAAGCCTTCTCCCGAACTAATAAGTGACGTGGGGAGGCGAGAATCTTGCCATGTGGATACTGCTATGATGATCATGATACAGCAGCCGCTGGCCAGGCTATACAAGCGACGATTTTGAATTTGGGGGTCAGAGGAAGTAATTGTAGGTCTGGATGCAGAAGTGGAGGCATACGAAATGGCGTTAGAAACAAATTGCCGACATCAAGTACTGGAACTTTCCTGGTGTCCGAGTAAGTTGTGGCATGGTTCACAAATCAAATTCTATTTTTGGTATCGAAGGGCTTCCTCTTTTATTTGATTTTGCACCGCAATACTCACTTCGCCTTCTTGTCTCCTCCCATGTGCAACTTTACAATGTACTGTCGGACTTTATTCTATACTTACCTTCTCTTTGTTCATCATTTTTGATATAATCATAATGGCCTTGCTAAGCTGTTACGCATCAGGCCTCAGGCTTGGCCAGTGAGTCCAAGAAAGTTCTTGTGCTTGTTTCGATCACATCATGCTTTGACCTGTGTTAGATTGCTGACTACATGATTCAAAAGGAACTCCTTCATTTTTTCAAGCTTGCAGCAAAAATACCTCAAAAATCACATCGGAAATAAGTTGTGTTGTCGACATCACCGATGAGTGAAAAACTTTGTTGATGTTCCAGTAGTCGCGTGCATAACACTGGTTCGGAAATCAAAATTTACTTTGATTCGATCAAGGGATTCCACGTGCTCCTTGCTTGATTTTGCACTCAGGCTGTTCCACCCAATCAAGGGTCTTGAGGCGCGATCAAATATCCATTTCTATCATCCAGATGTCAGTGATATATATACAAGCTAAACGATGGCATATCTAGCACGAACGCTATCGTTATACATTCTGCACTCATACCCGTCCCTCAAACATGACTATAGTCTCAAACGATCCCACTCTATGGCCGTTAATCGATTCTGCTATATTTTTCAGCTATTGGAACAGTTCGTCGCATCAAAATGCCTGGATCTAACACTGACTTGCAGTTTCGCAGTTGCCGCTGGCGTTGTGGTGATATACGATTGGGGTGAGCAGAACAGTGTTCCAAAACTACCAAGATTCTCATGATCTCCAGCACTAACACTTGGACAAGAGGTAGGTCTATATTATCGCCGGAGCGAAAAACTCGCTAAGTAACGTCTCATAGATTGAACTAATCTGGGTGAGTGATAAAAGTTTCGTATCAGGAGAAAAACGGGAAAATATAATGGATTCGCGGTAAAGACAACGCTGGTCTCTAATGACTGTGCTGTATTTGGTTGTTCGTACCTCATGCTGTGCTATGGCGGCGTGGTTGACTTGAAAATGTTCTAGATGCGCTACATTGGAATACCCTATTCTGTGTATGTTATTGTGACCAACAAGTTGGTGCTGTACTAATGTATCATCAGTATCAGCGTGTTGCGTATGTCTCACACGCACTGCGTTCGATTTTTTCTGACCGGCAGCCCGCAGAAGGTACACCATTGGTCTTGCTGACAGATGCAGTGAGTGTTCCACAACCATCTCATTCCTATGCAATGAATACACTCATAGTACTATGCAGGGGTGATTATGATTCTGACTATTCACTAACTTGGCTCAACACGATGACTCGATAGGTGTGAGTCTGGGTGTTTGATCCTAGTACGAGGGTGTTCACTAATTAAGCGTTTCAGGCAATGTTATGGACTACGCACAGAATGGGACAAATGTGGTCGTAGCTGCCATGTTGGGCAGTGAGTCACCCAGTTGATACCTCGGTGATATTGACTCGACTGAAACGTGATGCCACAAGTTATCATGATCACTCGTTTACATGCTATGTATCAGGGATCTAGAAAGATGCTTATCTTCCTTGTTACCATCTTTCTGGCTGTTAACGTCGCCTGCGGAGTAATCACGGTAATAGACCTCAAGTACGTTGTAGGGGGTAAGCCTCATTTGTTGACTTGAAGAACATAGCTCATTGGACAAACACCAGAGGAGTGGATACTTTCTGGCGTGTATATGTGCAGTTATGGAGTTGAAGGGGATGTCCAGCTTCTGTATTCACTGGTTTGGATGCTCATCACTATTTGGGAGGTCCTCGCACTGTGCCTTTCAGTTTGGGTTGCTGTGAAACACTTCCGTGAGCTGCGACGACTCGGCCCATTGACAGGATCGACCATCGGGGACTGTTTCAGAGTGCTCATACAATCTCACATTCTTTATTTCGCAAGGTGAGCATTGTAATGTTTATGTAGCTATGTTTTCTGCTCAAGTTTCTGCACGTGTTAGCTTTTTTTGTGTCTCGTGCTCCCAGTTTGCTACTCTCTCTCCAGAAATATTGGTGCGCCGAGCTGTTGCTGATATCTGCGTGCAAGCACTGCTCATCATTTCTGTAGAATTCAGATTCTTTTGGAGCTGCGATACTCAATGGTACTCTTTTGATTTTATTGGTCGTGCAGATGTTTGTGCTGGGACCACGCCTCATTCTTAGCGTTCGAGAGTACCACGCCAAACTCGTGGAAGACTCCGATGCAGACACTAGCATCAATTCGATTGTTTTCCAGGAGCGTGTACATGTATCAACTAGCAGTACTGTGTAGGGAAATGCTTGCCAAGTGGTCTGCAGGGAGGAGAAAATTGGTGGAGGATCCGTCGTGGTATTTATATAACA
Organism: Suillus hirtellus; assembly: GCA_016695485.1. Taxonomy (NCBI): domain Eukaryota; kingdom Fungi; phylum Basidiomycota; class Agaricomycetes; order Boletales; family Suillaceae; genus Suillus; species Suillus hirtellus. The sequence goes on along the minus strand of MU172275.1, from coordinate 1,164,343 downwards.
TATGATGTCTCCAACTTGAAGAATATGTGAAAGGTCTAGGCAAACCCATAGGTTGCGTCACTGGAACGAAGTACCTGCACTTGAACCAAGTTGAATTTCATATCATCTAGAATATCTAGCAACCAACCAGGTCCTTGAAAGCTTGATCGCTGATATTGAAATAAAACGAGAACCAGCCAAAGTGCCCACACAACTGATTCTACATGTTTGAACTTTGTAGGGTTCCACTGTCTGAGCACTCAGACGATGAAGAAGTAATTGCGAAGCGTGAAGGTCAGATAACTAATAACTTATTGTTGCCCAGATTCATATGAGCCACTGAGAATGAGAAGGAATGAATCGCGCGGACTCATGGTTCGACTGTATGGCATATGCCTTAGTCACGAATGAGAATGGCAAGGAGATGAGATTTGCTGATTGAGGAGTAGACAATCAGAGAGAATCAGAGCTTCAAGTCAGCATACCTCAAGCGTACTTATCAAACTACTAAACTAATAGTGCATCGACCACGATATTCCGTTGGAGTCTCTGCTGAGCACAATCATCAGAGTCAAGGACAGAACGACATATAGACATGTATACATACATACACCCGTCGGCATCGATCACAGTCACTCCTTGGGCAAGCACTTGAATGAAGCGTCTCACAGAAGGTAGGAAACGAGGAAAACGGGAAAAATATGTTTTGCAGGAGCATTGAAAGGTACTCTCCGAGACAATTGCTGATGGCCCTTCTCCATAATCAACTGAGATACAGACAAAAGCTCACCTTAGTTTACCCGTGCCTTGTTGCAAGAGTAACCGTGACAATTTGAATTTTGGAGATACACACATTGATTGCAGCCGCTCTGCCAAGAGTAGTACTAGTGTCCCACCTAGCAACTCCCAGCACACCGCCTAGACTGTGCAGTGTGCATCAATCTACATTCGGGATTCTTGCAATCTGCCGAGTCCAGACAAGTAATATAAAGCAGTCCACAAATTATTGCCCCTTCCACCCATCATCTGTTTGAGTTATCGTAGAGATGTTACAACTAACGCGTCGATGAGATATATCAACGCGTAGTGAGTGGGGAGTAGACCAAATACGATAGTCGTTCCTTCTAACTTCGATGGCATAGTGCCTGTCCATCGAGCTTCACGTGCAGGTCGATTCTCGTCTTCCATGGCCGATGCGAGCGAGGTAGCAAGAGAAATTGGCACGGGCGTGAGTTCCGGAACGGCATTGCTTTCAGAGCAGATTGGTTCATTTTTGGCTCCGCAACGCCGCGGGCTTTGATTAAAGTTTAGAATTTGAATATTTGGCCATCTACGCTCACATAAGTTCAGGTAACTGGTAACTAAGTTTCTCGATAGCTCAACTACCAAAAACGTCCTGTGAATGCAGTCAAACGTCCGAACTTACATAAAGCAAAGCTCGCAAACTTGTTGGTAACAGGTACGGACATAGCTTCAACCCCACGTGCAACTCATTCGTATTATGTTTGGTGCGCGAATGCAATCTCTTGTATTAGGCTATTGATTCATTGTGCCTACTAGTATCGTGTGTGTCTTCAGCCTCCTGCCTTAAAACGGTCAGTTCTTTCTCTTGACGATGGGCATCACCAGCAGTGCTTTTGGTGCCTTTACTGAACACAGCCGGCGATCACAGCGAATTTGGCCCTGCTAGGTCTCACAGTCACCTATCCTACCACTACTCTGTTTCCTCGCCTCCGACTGTGTATTCTGTGCGTCGATCGAGCTGTGATTTGCGATTTGCTGTTACAAACCGTTGTAAAAGCACTTTTGAACTTCGACCCTTCGAGAAGTTGTTTCCGACCCTCGTTTCCGTTTCTCCGTCGATAGCAATTCTGAAGCCTTAATCCGTCGCTGTAATTTGGCGTTGACACGGGTAACTATATTATAACTGTCATGTATCTGACACTCGATGGCACTGATCTGTGCCAACACAGGATGGACCTAAACGGGAACGAGGTACTTCACTCTTATAGGATATATATTTACTGAAACACGATGCCATCGATATGTACAATCAGAAATCAGCCTTCTGGCGTGTTGCAGCTTTTTTGCCTCCCGTGTGCAATCTCCCCCGATGGTGTCGTATAAGTATTCAACCACGAATAAGGAAGTATCTGGCAGTACAATACATCTACATCACCATAACATCAAGTGCGCTTTGTACAGAATTCGCTCTATGCTTACCATCTCTTTGTTCATCGTTTTGATAAAATTATGATAGCCCAATTATTCGAGCATACCGGGCGACGGACAAGGTGAGATATATTCGACCCACTCTGTCACGGTTTATTGTCTGAGTCACCTGGTGCTATGCCGCAGAATGACCCTTGTTCCATAAGAGTACTCGGAGGGCTGTTACGCCTCTGGCTCAGCCAACGATGCCGACGAGTTTGTACATACTTGTTTCACGGATACCACACTTCGACCTGTGTTAGATCGATGACTACATGATTTCACAGGGAACTCCGCAATTTTCGCAAGCTCGCAGCAAAAACACCTCAAAAATTGAGTTCGAGATAAGTCGCCGACATCACGAACGACTAAAACTTTCCTGGTGTTGAAGTAGTCCCGTGCGTAATAGTGATTTGGCAAACATCCTTGATTACCGGCTTTTTTGATTTCGCACCGTTTCACCTCATCAAAGGTCTTGGGGCGTGGTCAAATCATGCTGATTTTGGTGATACAAGGGCTGAACGGTGGTATATCTAGCACGAACGCTGTCGTCATACACCACTGATATTCCCCACTTCCTCAGCCATCCCTCGAACATGACCTACGTCTCAGATGATCCCAGTTGGTGGCCGGCAATCGATTTCGATATTCTTTTCAGCTATTGGATAGGTTTGTTCTATCAGGATGTCTAGATCTAACATTGACATGCAGTTTCGTAGTTTCCACGGGCGTCGTGGTGGTATACGATTGGGGTGAGCAGAACAGTGTTCGAAAATCGCTGATATTCTCATGATATTTCCAGTCTTAACACTTGGACAAGAGGTACGTCGATGTCATCGCCGGAGCAGCCAACTCGCTAAGAATGGTGCCTTAGATTGAACTCATCTGGGTGAGTGACAAGAGCCCCGTATCAGAATAAAACAAGAGCATGCAATGAATTTGCGACAGAGACAACGCTGGTCTCTTATGACCCTGCTGTATTTGATTGTTCGTACCTCATGTTGTGCTTTAGCGTGGTGGGCAACTTGTGCTGAATCCAAAATGTTCTAGATACGCTATATTGGAATACTGTATTTTGTGTATGTGTCGAGATTAACAACTTTGTACTGTGCTAATAGCTCATCTCTGACAACTAGTGTCAATATTCTGGGCATGTCTCATATGCGCTGTGTTCCATTTTTCTGACCCGACGAGACACAGAAGCTATGCCATTGGTATCGCTGACAGATGCAGTAAGTATTCTGCAACCATCTCATTCCCATCTAATCCATACGCTCATATGTAGGGGTGAGTGAGATTCCAACCATCGAACTTGGCTTAACATAATGACTCAATAGGTGTAAGTCGGAGTCTTTGATACTAGCGCTAGGGCGTTCACTAATTGGGTGTTTTTAGGCACTATCACGTACTACGCAATAAATGGCTCAAATGTGGCTTTGACTGCCATGTTGGGCGGTAAGTTGCCCAGGTGCAACACCTCTGATATTGATCTGACTGACACACGATGCAAGTGATCATGATTGCTCGGTTGCATGCTATGTATGAGGGATCTAGAACGATGCTTGTGTTCCTTGTTGTTATCTTCCTGGCTGTAAACATCGCCTGCGGAGTAATCGCGGCAATAGGACTCAACGATATTGTACTGGGTAAGCTTTATTTGTTGACTTGAAGAACATAGCTCACTGGACAAATACCAGAGGAGTTCATACTCTCTGGCATATATATTTGCGGTGATGTATATGGAGGGGAAGGCCATCTTCTGCCTTCAATGGTTTGGATGCTCAACACTGTTTGGGAGGTCCTCGCAATGTGCCTTTCAATCTGGGTTGCTGTAAAACACTTCCGTGAGCTACGACGACTCGGCCCATCTACAGGATCGACCATCGGGGACTGTTTCAGAGTGCTCATACAATCTCACGTTCTTTATTTTGCAAGGTGAGCCTGTAATGTGAATGCGGTTATATTTTTCTGCTCAAGTTTCGCACATGTTAGCTTTGTTGGTGTTTCTTGCCTCCAGCTTATTAGTCTCTCTCTAGGAATCACGGTGTGCTGAGCTGTTGTTGATATCTGCGTGTAACCACAGCTCATCAGTTATGTAGAATTCGGATTCTATTGGAGTTTCGATACTCGGTGGTGCTGTTCAAATTTTATTGGTCGTGCAGATGTTTGTGCTGGGACCACGTCTCATCCTGAGCGTTCGAGAATACCACGCCAAACTCGTGGCATACTCCGACGCAGAAACTAGCATGAATTCGATTGTTTTCCAGGAGCATGTACATGTATCAACTAGCAGTACTGTGTAGGGGAATGCTTGCCGAGCGGTCTGCAGGAAGGAGAAATTTGGTGGAGGATCCGTCGTGGTATTTATTTAACATGTAGGGTTTCGAAGTATATTTAAAAGGCCCAGGCAAACCTATTTCTTGTTGTATCATTACTGGAATGTAGCACCCGCGCTTGAACCAAGTGGTAAGGTGAAAATATCCGGAACGTCCAACAACCAAACTGGTCATTGATAGCCGACGTTAAAATACAACAACAAAAATCAGTGAGAATGCCCTGACATTTACGCATTTGTAAAGTTTCACTGTCTGAATATATAGACGACGAAGTGACTACGAAGCGTGAAGCCAGATGAGTGATAACTCATCGGTGCTCAGATGCGATTTCCTCCATCCGATAGACTACGGAGAATGAGATGAATGAATAGCGTAGACTCGTGGCTTGACTGTACGTTTCTCGCGAATGAGAATGACAAGGATATGTGGAGTGGAGAATCAGATAATGTCAGAAGGCCTCAACTACTGATGAGGCATCGACTGCGATATTCTGTTGGAGCCCTTCGCTAAGCACAACTACCGGAGTAAAGCACCAACGAGATACAGAGATGCATACTCACAGACATACACCCATTGACATGGATCACAGTCCTGGCGCAAGCAAGTGATCACTTGAATGAAGTGTCTGATAGAATGCGGGAAACGAGAAAATTCGAAGATATTTTGCAGAAACGTTGAAGGGTGCCGTGATGTCTCGCGTGTGAGTTGCAACGACCAATGAGGGTGGGTGCCGGTGACTAGTGATATCTTAAGAAGAAAGGGAGAACGGTTTTCGGAAATGCACGGGCGCTCGCGTGGTTTTCGCGTAGGGCCATGTGGTTTTCGCCTAGATACGCTTAGATACGCTTAGATACGCTTAGATACGCTTAGATTCGCTTAGATTCGCTTGAGGCCACATGGTTTTCGCTTACCTCGCTTAAACCTGTTTTTGGAAACTCGCGTGGCTTTGTCACGTGTTTTCGAGCGCCGACTCAATCGCCGCTGCAGCGCACTGTTCAACAACAACTGTTGTTATTGTTTATGGTACATACATACAGTAAATAACAAAAATAAAAATGGATCAACATATGATACAGACAG